>CM044356.1:220439197-220503605 GCA_024294585.1 Vipera latastei
CCTGCTTCCTTGCAGACATTTCACGTACCAGTTAGGCAACATCATCAGTCCTGGAAAGGAATGCTTTCACGGAGGAGAAACGGAGGAGGAGGAGGAGATTTGTGGAGAGGAAGAGGAAGGAGGACTGTGGGGTCCTTGGTGCTCTCTGAGCCTGGCGCTTTCCTTGCAGACGTTTCACGACCCAACGAGGGAACACCCTCAGACTCAGGCGGAGGAGAAGCATAAGGTGGAGAACCTTAGCTTTCACGGTCCAACTGGCTCACATCACGAGTGGGCTTCGCTCCCTGAGGCAAACGATGCCTTTGCAAGAACACGCGTGTGCGTGTGTGTCCGTGTCCCACCACCCTCCTCTCTCTGGATCAAGCCTTCAGGAGGACCCCCTGCCCCACCCTCATGGCCGGGGCTGACCCATCTTTTCCCCTGCCCTCAGCAGCCACAGGCCTGGTGCTTTGCCCCCCCCTCCCCCCCACCTTTCCCTGCTCTGCTCATCTCCCCCCCCCCAGCAGCAGCGGAGCTAATAAAAGATTGATTGGGAAGAGAGCCACAATCTGCCGCGCTCGGCAGTTCCGGGCCCAACTCGCCTCTGGTCCAGGGGGATGGAGGTGGCAGCGAGAGGGCGATTAGCAGGAACCCCTTTGATTGGGCTGCTTTTATTTCTCCCTCTCCGTGGCTTTATCTCCGTGATTTAAGGTCCTTGTCTGCCGGTGGCGTTCCCGGTAGAGCTGAGCAGTGCTGGCCTGGCAAAGATTCTCTCCAGCTGCTTTCGTTTCTTCTTCTTCTTGGAAACTGCGCAGAGAGGAAGAGAAAGGATGAAGGGAAGCCGGGCGGATTCCACCAACTCGGCACATCTGGGGGGGGGCAGCTGGCCCCCGGTCCCTGGCTTCCCAGGAAAACACCTTGAAGAGCCCTAGCTGAATGTGGGTGGGTGGGGGAGAGGAATTGCCCTTTGCCCTCTGCGGAGAACACCACGCTGGTCTCACCTAAGCCAGCCTTCTGCTCCAGGAACGGACCTTCCCATTGGTTCTTACTGGGATGAAGCGGGTGATGGGAGCTTGCTGCGACGGCATCCGATTCAGGGTTCCTCCATGGCAATTGCCATTTGGGGGTCCCTGGTGCTCTCTGAGCTGGGCGGTTTTCTTGCAGACGTTTCACGGCCCAACTAGAGCACATCATCTGTGCTAATGGCAGTGGGTATTTGGAGTGGAGGAGGAGGAGAACAAAGGGGGGGAGAAGGAGGAGGACTGTGAGGTCCTTGGTGGTCTCTGAGCTGGGTGGTTTTCTTGCAGACGTTTCACGACCCAACTAGGGAACATCATCAGTGCTAGAAGGGAGGAGGGTTTGTGGAGAGGAGGAGGACTATGGGGTCCTTGGTGCTCTCTGAGCTGGGTGGTTTTCTTGCAGATGTTTCGTGACCCAACTAGAGGACATCATCAGTGCTAGAAGGGAGGAGGGTTTGTGGAGAGGAGGAGGAGGACTATGGGGTCCTTGGTGCTCTCTGAGCTGGGTGGTTTTCTTGCAGACGTTTCGTGACCCAACTAGAGGACATCATCAGTGCTAGATGGTAGTGGGTGTTTGGAGTGGAGGAGGAGGAGAACAAAGGGGGGAGAAGGAGGAGGACTGTGGGGTCCTTGGTGCTCTCTGAGCTGGGTGGTTTTCTTGCAGTTTCATTACCCAACTAGGTAGCATCATCAGTGCTAGAAGGGGGTGGTAGTTAGGAGGAGGAGGAGGAGGTCCTTGGTGCTCCATGAGCTGGGTGGTTTTCTTGCAGACGTTTCATTACCAAGCTAGATAACATCATCAGTGCTAGAAGGGAGTGGGGTTTTGTGGAGAGGAGGAGGAAGAGGACTGGAGTCCTGTGGAGGAGGAAGGCTGTTGGGTCCTTGGTGCTCCTCTGAGCTTGGTGGCTTTCTTGCAGACATTTCATTTTCCAGTCACGTCATGTCATCATCACGTGGTTCACCCTGCCAGGGTTGTCCAACCTCTTCTGAAAACCTCCACTGATGGAGCGCCCACAACTTCTGGAGGCAACTTCTGTTCCACTGGTTAATTAACAGAACAACAGAATTGAAAGGGACCTTGGGGGTCTCCTAGTCCAGCCCCCTGCTCAAGCAGGAGTCCCTGTATCATTTCAGACAAATGACATGTCTAGTCTCTTTTTATAAATCCTTCCAGCGATGGAGCGCCCACCATTTACGGAGGAGAGCTGTTCCACCGGTTGATTGTCCTCAGTGTCAGGAAGTTTCTCCTTAATTCCAGGTTGATTCTCTCCTTGGTCAGTTTCCAACCATTGTTTCTCGTCTTGCCCTCTGGTGTTTTGGAGAACAACGTGATCCCCCTCTTCTTGGTGGCAGCCCCTCAAATACTGGAACGCTGCTATCACGTCTCCCCTATTTCTTCTTTTCTCTAGACTGGCCAAACCCAAGTCCCGCAGCCGTTCTTCGCATGTTTTAATTCTCCAGGCCTTGGATCATCTTACTTGCTCTTCTCTGAACTTTTTCCAAAGTGAAGTAGGGACTTCCCCGTGGCTGACCCTTTTGCCTTCCTGGCTAAATCTCAACTGCCCAGTAGGCCTTTGACCCTTAAACGTGCCCTCCCAGCTTGCATCTTGGGCCTTCCCGTGGGTGTCCACCTCCACACTCCTCAAGGGATTAAAAGAGCCGATGGCCAAGATTCCTGCTGGACTCCAGGCCGGAGAAAGCCTGCGTCACCAGCCAGGAGACTCAAGCTGTAAATTGGCTAGTGCAGGTCGAGCCTAATTCCTGGATAATTCTTCACCTGCCCCGCAGTAGCGGGTTGTTGTTGCCTCGTGAATATTGCGAGTAAATTTTCCCTCTGCGCCCGAGGATTATTTGGGCTTGGTCTCTGCGGCGTCGTAAGCCGAGGTGAACAAGATCACCTTAGCCTAGGAAATTGCAGCTATCAATTTTGACGGAGTCTCCTGCCAGCTTAACAGCCCCCCCCCCCCAATAAAGAGAGTCTGGGCTAATGAGAAGTTAGCGCTCTGGGTTGCCTTTTAAAGCCCTTTCCGTATTCATCAGCGCCCCGTCTAGGGCAGCCAGTATGGGAAGCTCCTCTTTCTTTAAATATATTTTCATGACCCTTCTGAGGTGGGGGGGGTGTCTTGGTGGAGGGGGGTGTCTTGGTGGGGGGGGGTTGGGGGAGAAATGGGTTCTCTCTACGTGCCATCCTCTCCGTCTGACCTGCAAGCTCTCAAAAGCCACAGCAGCGTTCCTGGAGAAGAACCCTCGGACTTTGCACTCTTTGGAAAGATTTCTTTCAACCTGGCGGAAACCCGATGCAAAGCATGCCGAAAAAGCCATCCAGTGTGTGTGTGTGTGTTGTGGAGGGAAAGGAGGAGGCACAATCCTTCGGCGGAGGGGGGCGGTGGGCCCGAGTGGGTTGCCTCCAGCTGCTGAAAGTTGGGGCTCCGTCTTCAGAAGCTTTTCGTTGGGCCCCGGGAAGTGCTAAAGGGATGGTTTTGTGGGCTCGGAAAGACCATATTTCACGTAACCATCTTTTCGGGGGAAAAGTCAACTTTTATTTGTACACGGAGGGTGCAGCAGGAAGCAAGACCGGATCAGAAATTGTGGGGTCTTGGGTGCTATGTCAGCTTGGTTGGTTTCCTTGCAAAAGTTTAATTACGCAGCTAGGGAACATCCTCAGTGCTGGAGAGGAGTGTGGTTTGTGGGGAGGAGGAGGAGGAGGAGGGGGGGGAACATCCTCAGTGATCTTTCTTCCTTCCTTCCTTCCTTCCTTCCTTCCTTCCTTCCTTCCTTCCTTCCTTCCTTCCTTCCTTCCTTCCTTCCTTCTCCTTGGTGATCTCTGAGCCTGGTGGTTTTCTTGCAAATGTTTCATTAATCAACTATGCAACATCATCAGTGCTAGAAGGGAGTGGAGTTTGCTGCTTCTAGCACTGATGATATTACCTAGTTAGTAGGATAAGGAAGCATCTGCAAGAATGAATAAATAAATAAATAAATAAAACCACCAAGCTCAGAGGAAGGAAGGGAGGAAGGAAGGAAGGAAGGAAGGAAGGAAGGGAGGGAGGGAGGGAGGGAAGGGAGGGTCTGCAAGGAGCATAAATACTAGGGATGAACACGTGTCCATCATCTGATAAGAAAGAAAGAAAGAGAAAGAAAAGAAAGAAAGAAAGAAAGAAAGAAAGAAAGAAAGAGAAAGAAAGAAAAAGAAAGAAAGAAAGAAAGAAAGAAAAAGAAAGAAAGAAAGAAAGAAAGAAAGAAAGAAAGAAAGAAAGAAAGAAAGAAAGAAAGAAAGAAAGAAAGAAAGAAAGAAAGAAAGAAAGAAGAGAGTCTGCAAGGAGTATATATCCTTCCCTTCCCCACCGTCCAGTCAGAGCTGAAGAAGCTTCTTGGAGGAGAAGCGAAACGTCTTCAAAAGGAAAACAAAGGAAGTCCAGTTGCCTCCTGAAAAAAACACCTGCTGGAGAAGGATGAAAGGGAAAGAGGAAGAGGAGGAGGAAGATGGGAGGGAAAGAAGGATAGAGACAAGAGAGAAAGAAAAAAGGAAGGAAAGGAAAGAAAGAAAAAGGAAAGAAAAAAGCACCTTTGGGGGAAGGATGAAAGTGAAAGAGGAAGATGGGAGGGAAACAAGGAGAAGGATAGAGAGAGAGAGAGAGAGAGAAAGAGAAAGAAGAAGGAAGGAAAGAAAGAAAAGAGAGAAAGAGAGAAAGAAAAACAACAAGAAAAAAGAAAGGAAAGAAAGAAAGGAAAGAAAGAAAAAAAGAAAGAAAGAAAGAAAGAAAGAAAGAAAGAAAGAAAGAAAGAAAGAAAGAAAAAGAAAGAAAGAAAGAAAGAAAGAAAGAAAGAAAGAAAGAAAGAAGAGAGTCTGCAAGGAGTATATATCCTTCCCTTCCCCACCGTCCAGTCAGAGCTGAAGAAGCTTCTTGGAGGAGAAGCGAAACGTCTTCAAAAGAAAGACCAGGAAAATCCAGTTGCCTCCTGGAAGAAAAAAAAAAGCATCTTTGCTTTGGGCTCAGTTGTGCTCCTACGCTGACCGCGTACCTGTATATCTGCAGCCTACGTGGGGTGGAGGATTTGCCACCGGTTTCGTCTCTTTCTTTGTCCCTTTCTGGCAATGTCGACTTTGCCCAAGAGAGAGCTCGTGCAGACGGCAAGCCTCTTCTCAGAGAAGCCAGCCAGGGGTCACCCCCAATGTCCAGGAGGGCGGACCTCCTGGATCCTGATTTCCTCTTCAGCCCAGGACTCTCTTCGCACAATCGTCGGCTTGCAGCCTTTCCAGAGTTTTACTAGAAAGAGAGTTACTGTAGATGATCCAGCGGGGGACCTGCTCCAGCTCTCAAGTCAGATGATCGGATTTAAATCGGATGGGATCCTCTTTTTACTCATCAGTTGTTCAGGGGCGGCAAACCACCCACCCACCCACCCACCCCCCTTTGTAAATGCATCCCCGACCCAATCAGAAACCTCACAATGATGAGCGTCTACAAAATGCCCCGTGCAATACAATCGGTGACTTCTAATTAAGCAAATTAAATGTCGGCCCATGTTCACCGTGGTGCCCTGGGATCTTCCCTGATCTTGGCTGAGTAGTAGTAGCTGCGCCTGAGGTCCCGTTTCCCTCGGCAGCTGAGATGTCCAGGTCCCTTTTGCAAATCTCTGCAAATCAAGCCAAGCTGCCTTGAGAGTTGGGAGGGGGGGTGTGAGTGAGCGCCAGCAATTTAATGCAGGGGTCTTCAAACTTGGCCCTTTTATGACTGGTGGACTTCAACTCCCAGAATTCCTCAGCCAGCATATGCATACGCTGGCTGAGGAATTCTGGGAGTTGAAATCCACCAGTCATAAAAGGGCCAAGTTTGAAGACCCCTGATTTAATGCAATTCCTTTGGTGAGAAAAATAAGGCCTTACCTTTAGGCAAGAAAAGCCAAATGCACAAGTACAGAATAGGGGGTACCTGGCTCAATAGTAGCAACTGTGAGAGGGATCTCAGAGTCCTAGTGGACAGTCTCTTAAATATGAGCCAGCCGTGTGCGGCTGCAGCCAAAAAGGCCAATGCAATCCTAGCCTGCATCAACAGACGGACATAATCAAGTTCACGTGAAGTGTTAATACTGCTTTACAAGGCCTTGATAAGGCCACACTTGGAATCCTGCATCCAGTTTTCGTCACCACGATGTAAAAAAAGATGTCGAGAGTCTGGAAAGAGGGAAGAGAAGAGCAACAGAGATGATCAGGGGGACTGGAGGCTGAAACCTATCAGAGGAATTGGGAATGTCTAGCTTAATGAAGAGAAGGACGAGGGGTGACATGATAGCAATCTTCCAGTATCTCAGGGGCTGCCCCAAAGAAGAGGCAGTCAAGCTATTCTCCAAAGCACCTGAAGGCAGGACAAGGAGCAACGGATGGAAACTGATCAAGGAGAGAAGCAACCTGGAATTAAGGAGAAATTCCTGACAGTGAGGACAATTAATTTGCAAAGTCAATGGGGAAGCCAGATCACTTAACAACCGTGTCCCTAACTTTAACAACCGCATTGCTTCACTTAAAAACTCTGGCAAGGAAGGTCATAAAAGGGGCAAAACTCACTGAACGACCGTCTCGCTTAGCAGAGGAAATTTGGGGCTGAGTTGTCGTCAGTCGAGGACTGACCTGTGGCCGGGGTGGGATTCTCGATGGCCTCAAACTTTCCCAGCGCAGAAAAGTCATCTTAGGGACACCCCCCACCCATTGCTGCTGGAAAGGCGATCTGGCTTGGCCGGGCTTCGCTGCCTCCGTAGCCGGCATTCCCAGGTGCAGCCTCTCTTTCCCCCCCCCTCCTTGGAGCCCTCGGGGTGGTCTCCCTTTCAGTGTCAGATGTCCGAGGGCTGTCACCCCCCCCCCCCCGAAATCAGCCCCAGCTTTCAACGGATGATGGAGCCCATCGGAGGCATTTTGGGGGATGAAGCCTGATCTGGAATCTTGGGGTCCGTGTTCAGAATAACGGAGTTGGAAAGGGACCTCGGAGGTCATCTAGTCCAACCCCCTGCTCAGGCAGGAGGCCGTATACCGTTTCAGACAAACGGCTGGTCCAGTCTCTTCTTAAAACCCTCCCGTGATGGAGCATTCACAACTTCTGGAGGCAGGTTGTGTTCCACTGATTAATTGATCTGGGGGTTATAGAATAGAATAGAATAACAAGAGTTGGAAGGGACCTTGGAGGTCATCTAGTCCAACCCCCTGCTCAGGCAGGAGACCCTATACCGTTCCAGACAAATGACTGTCCAGTCTCTTCTTAAAGACCTTCCAGTGTTGGAGCATTCACAGCTTCTGGAGGGCAGGTGGTTCCACTGGTTGATTGTTCCAACAGTCAGGAAATTCCTCCTTAATTCCAGGTTGCTTCTCTCCTTGGTTAGTTTCCAACCACTTTTTCTTCTCCTGCCCTTCACATCGGAGGGCCGTTGGGTGTAACTGATGGGTGCAGCTGTTCAGGACTGCCCTGCCGCAACCTTGGAGGCCTCAAGTACTCCTACCTCAAAGGGGGAGGGGGAATTGGTGGGCTTAGAAAAGGCTGCACCTTCTCCTAAGGTGAGCCTGGCATTGGATGCCTGACAACAAGCCTGTGAGGTAGGGTTGGGCTGAGAGTGATTGGCCCAAAGTCACCCAGCTGGCTTTCGTAGCTAAGGGCGGAACTCGAACTCACCTCCCCTGCTGATTGGCTGAAAGTCCCCAGACAGCTTTTGTGCCTAAGGCAGGAACTCGAACTCGCATTCCTCTGGTGATTGGTTCGAAAGCCACCCAGCCGGCTTTCGTGACTAAGGCAGGACTAGAACTCACCGTCTCCTAGTGATTGGCTCAAAGTCACCCAGCTGGCTTTCAGGCCTAAAGCGGAACTAGAACTCACCGTCTCCGGGTTCCTAGCCCGGCGCCTTAACCACTAGGTGGATATTTTTTTTTTAAAAAAAACAACTTTTAAACGTAGCTGCCCTGAGTCGCCTCTGCTATACCAATTCATTGAATAAACAACCACATATATATACGACTCTTCTTCAAGGTTGGTGCCAAGTGCGAATCTCATTTCTGCTGGGTCTCCGAGGACTCTCGGGAGAATGGGGGGGGAGCTGAGGGAAGCCCCAGCAAGAGAGGCTGATCCTTCACACACGGGGGGGGGGGACCCTGCGCCATTCTCCCCCTCCCCCTCCCTCCTGGCTGCTCCTCTTGGCCCCTCCTGCTGGGAAGACATGGAACATGGCGGAATAATGTTGAAGGGCCTGGGAGGTCCTCTTTTTCTTTCCTTCTCCTTCTCCCTCCTCTCTTTTCTTCTCCTCCTCTCCTCCTCCTCTTCAACTCTTCCTCCTCTCCCTCTTTTCTTCTCCTCCTTCTCCTCTTCCTCCTCCTCGTCTCCCTCTCCTCCTCTCAGTTGCTGCCTGAGGAACATCAGACCAAGGGGGGGTCTCCAGTCAGGGCCCACTGAGGGACTTAGGAGGAGCCCCCCCCCACCTCTCGCCGTCCTCGCCAGCCCTCACACCCGGCCTCAGTCCTGCCAAGCCCAGTTTCAACTGGTGGGAATCGGGGTCCCCTCTGCCCCAGGCAAGGACTGGGGCTCCGGGTAAGTCCCAGGGAGTGGTGGGCAGCGAATCCTTCTTCCCTCCCCTCTCTGGGAAAGGGCCCAAATTACGCAGGATTAACTGGTTGCATTCTAACACATACAAAGGACGGATGCAGGAATTGGGAATGTCTAGTCCAGGGGTAGGCAAACCTCGGTTCTTTTATGACTCAGGGACTTCAACTCCCAGAATTCCTCAGCCAGCGTATGCTGGCTGAGGAATTCTGGGAGTTGAAGTCCTGAGTCATAAAAGAGCCGAGGTTGCCTACCCCTGGCCTAGTTTAATGAAGAGAAGAACGAGGGGGGGACAGGATAGCAGCCTTCCAGTATCTCAGGGGCTGCCCCAAAGAAGAGGGAGTCAAGCTATTCTCCAAAGCGCCCGAAGGCAGGACAAGAAGCAACGGATGGAAACTCATCAAGGAGAGAAGCAACCTGGAACTAAGGAGAAACTTCCTGACAGTCAGGACAATTCATCAGTGGAACTCCTTGCCTCCAGAAGCGGTGAATGCTCCAACACTGGAAGTTTTTAAGAAGAGGCTGGACAGCCACTTGTCTGAAACGGTACAGGGTCTCCTGCCTGAGCAGGGGGTTGGACTAGAGGACCTCCAAGGTCCCTTCCAACTCTGTTATTCTGGTACTCATTCCAAGTCCGGAGTCCCCAGCACGCATGCAAAATGGAGTTAACTCCTTTGTGTTGCAGCTATTGTTATTGTGGTGGTGGATTTTTTAGGTTGCTGTTTGTCTGTCTTCGGTGCATGTCTGAGAAACCAAAGGAGTCCTCGCCCCCCCCTGCCCATCCCTATCTCCCTCTCCCCTGCACTCCTCCGGGCCTCCTGGCCTTTCTCTCCCTGGCTTCCATCTTCCCTCTGAGGCCACTAAATGAAGCACACGAGTTTTCTTCCTCTGCTGAGGCAGCAGAGCCCCTCCGAGGTGGGCGGGAGGGGAGGGGGCTTTGGCAGATGCGCCTTGGATGTCAAAGGAACCGGGCGGGGGAGGGTGTGTTGCTGGTGGCAGTGAGGCCTTCTCCAGATGTGGCCATCCTCCGGCCCTCCCAGCAGAGCCGGACACCCAGGTAATGCAGGTAAGAAGCTTCTGGAAAGAAAGAAAGAAGAACCCCGCCCCCCTTGGGGATGAATGGCAAGGTCAGATGTCCAAGGAGACCCCAGACCCCTTGCAGGGCCGAAGGAAGTGCCCAGCGATGCTCTGCTCCTTCCTCTTTGAGGCAAAGTCTGACTTTTACTTACTGTTAAGTAACTTTTTGTTATCAAATTTATACAGTATTTATCAAAACTGTCTTTTTAATTAACATTTTTATTTATTATTAAATTTATAGCTTTATTATTACATTTATCTTTACGTTTACGTTTTTATGCATTTATTTCTACCCTGCCGTTCAAATAACTCAAGATGGCGAACGTATCCGATTCACCTCCCCCCTCCTTCTTTCCTTCAACAACAGCCTTTTGAGGTGGGTTGGGATGCAAGAGAGGGACTGACCCAAAGTCACCCAGGTAGCTTTCATGCCCAAGGTGGGACTAGAACTCACCGTCTCCTGGTGATTGGCGCCAAGTCACCCAGCTGGCTTTCATGCCGAAGACATAGATGGTAGCTAGGTGAATGGATGGATGGATGATAGATAGATGATGGATGGATGGATGGATAGATGGATGGATGAATGAATGATATATGATAGATAGATAGATAGATAGATAGATAGATAGATAGATAGATAGAGATAGATAGATAGATAGATAGATAGATAGATAGATAGATAGATAGATAGATAGATAATGGATGGGTGGATGAATGATATATAGATAGATGATAGATAGATGATGGATGGATAGATAGATGAATGATAGATAATGGATGGGTGGATGAATGATAGATGATAGATAGATAGATAGATAATGGATGGATAGAGAGATAGATGAATGATAGATAATAGATAATGGATGGATGGATGATAGATAGATGATAGATAGATAGATAGATAGATAGATAGATAGATAGATAGATAGATAGATAGATAGATAAATATAGATAGATGATGGATAGAGAGATAGATGAATGATAGATAATGGATGGATGGATGGATAGATAGAAGATGGATGAATGAATGAATGATATATGATAGATAGATAGATAGATAGATAGATAGATAGATAGATAGATAGATAGATAGATAGATAGATAATGATAGATGATGGATGGAGAGATAGATGAATGATAGATAGATAGATAGATAGATAGAGAGAGAGAGAGAGAGAGAGAGATGAATGATAGATAGATAATGGATGGATGAATGGAAGATAGATAGATAGATAGATAGATAGATAGATAGATAGATAGATAGATAGATAGATAGATAATGGATGGAGAGATAGAAGAATGATTGATAGATAATGGATGGATTAGATAGATGGATAGATAGATAGATAGATGATGGATGGAGAGATAGATGAATGATTGATAGATAGATAGATGATGGATGGATGATATAGATAGATAGGATAGCTATAGACAGAGAGACAGAAAGACAGAGAGAGAGAGAGGAAAGAGAGACAGACAGACAGACCAAGCTGGATCAGATGGAAGCCTGGAAGGGCGGAGATCATTTCCAAAAGCAGACCAAAGCCTCGAGGTCTCTTTAGGGCCGGCTTAATCTCGCCTTGGAGACCCCTGCTGGCGTCCGGACGCTTGCCTTGCTGGGCTCTGTGTGTCTTTCACACAAGCCAGCGGTTTCCTAGCTCTGGGAAAGAGGCTGGGTGTGTAGGAGAGGGGCTATTTCCCACGGGGACCCCAGCATTGGCCCTGCTCTTCCCTCCCCCCCCCAACCGAGAGGTCCTTCCCCGTTTCCCCTTCCTTTTCCGGCCTCTTTCGAGAAGCACAGATGGCTCCCCTTTGAGGGCCGGCCCTTGAAGTGATCCCCAATCGGTTCTTCTTCCATGGCGATCATGTTACTTCGCTGGTTTGGGTCATTTGGAACCGAGCTCTGGAAAATGCTTGGAAGTTCTGCTTTGCTTTTCTTCTTTAAAAAAAAAACTGGTAAAAGTTTTGCAAAATAAAAGAAAATAAAAATAATTCAGAGAAGTTCCAGCTGGGTCTTTTTGTCAAGCAAGTGACTTTGCTTCAGGCTCCAGATGTCAACAAGGGAACATTTTCCATCCTTCTTCCACCACACCTGTTGAAGCTGAAAGAGACAGGTAAGAAAGCCGCCACTCTGGGTGGCAATAACCCTTCCTTCCTTCCTTCCTTCCTTCCTTCCTTCCTTCCTTCCTTCCTTCCTTCCTTGTTTTCCTTCCTTCCTCTTTCTTTTTTCCTTTCTCCTTCCTTCCTTCCTTCCTTCCTTCCTTCCTTCCTTCCTTCCTTCGTTTTCCTTCTTCCTTCTTCTTTCTTTCTTTTCCTTCCTTCCTTCCTTCCTTCTTTCCTTCCTTCCTTCCTTCCTTCCTTCCTTCCTTCCTTCCTTCCTTCCTTCCTTCCTTCATTTTCCTTCCTTCCTTCCTTCCTTGTTTTCCTTCCTTGTTTTCCTTCCTTCCTTCCTCTTTCTTTTTTCCTTTCTCCTTCCTTCCTTCCTTCCTTCCTTCCTTCCTTCCTCTCTTTCTTTTTTCCTTCCTTCCTTCCTTCCTTCCTTCCTTCCTTCCTTGTTTTCCTTCCTTCCTTCCTCTCTTTCTTTTTTCCTTTCTCCTTCCTTCCTTCCTTCCTTCCTTCCTTCCTTCCTTCCTTCCTTCCTTCCTTCCTTCCTCTCTTTCTTTTTTCCTTTCTCCTTCCTTCCCTTCCTTCCTTCATTTTCCTTCCTTCCTTCCTTCCTTCCTTCCTTCTTTCTTTCTTTTCCTTCCTTCCTTCCTTCCTTCCTTCCTTCCTTCCTTGTTTTCCTTCCTTCCTTCCTCTCTTTCTTTTTTCCTTTCTCCTTCCTTCCTTCCTTCTTCCTTCCTCTCTTTCTTTTTTCCTTTCTCCTTCCTTCCTTCCTTCCTTCGTTTTTCCTTCCTTCCTTCCTTCTTCCTTCTTTCTTTCTTTTCCTTCCTTCCTTCCTTCCTTCCTTCCTTCCTTCCTTCCTTGTTTTCCTTCCTTCCTTCCTCTCTTTCTTTTTTCCTTTCTCCTTCCTTCCTTCCTTCTTCCTCTCTTTCTTTTTTCCTTTCTCCTTCCTTCCTTCGTTTTCCTTCCTTCCTTCCTTCTTTCTTTCTTTTCCTTCCTTCCTTCCTTCCTTCCTTCCTTCGTTTTCCTTCCTTCCTTCCTTCCTTCCTTCCTTCCTTCCTTCCTTCCTTCCTTCCTTCCCTTCCTTCCTTCCTCTTTCTTTTTTCCTTTCTCTTTCCTTCCTTCATTCTTTCCTTCCTTTTTTCCTTCCTTCGTTCCTTCGTTCCTTTCTCTTTCTTTTTTTCCTTTCTCTTTCCTTCCTTCCTTTCTTCTTTTCCTTCCTTCATTCCTTCCTTCGTTCCTTCCTTCCTCTTTCTTTTTTCCTTTCTCTTTCCTTCTTCCTCCCTCCCTCCTCCTTTCTATCATTTCTCTCACTCTTTGTGTTACTCTTTATCTGTCTCTTTCCTACTGTCTTTCTTTCTCTCACTCTCTCTTTAATATCTATGTGTTTTTCTCTCTGTTACCCTCTTTCTCTTTTACTCTTACTCTCTCTCTCTCTCTCTCTCTCTCTCTCTCTCCTCTCTCTCTCTCTCTCTCTCTCTTTCTTTCTTTATTTTTCCCTCTCTGTTTTAAAACAAGTCATGCTATTGTTTTGTTTCTGAAAAAAGCACAGGCTGTCTAGAGTGAATCCAAGCAGTTCAAATTGCTTTTATTAGCCTGATCACACCAAATCGATAATGCCCACCCTGGTATGAACCACATGATAACTTTGCAAAATCGAGATAATTGACCAGTTACGTCCGCCCACCCGAGGGAGGGATGGCCCCCACCTCCACCTCCCCCTCCCCAAAGCAGAGAAAGCAAAGAAAAAGAAGACAGACTCAACTGCGGCTCGTGACTTTATGGGTTTCTCCGTGGGGTTCCTCAGGAAAAAAAAGTCAGAAAAGGCTCCCCAGGGCAGCTTCTGGGCTATTTTTCAACCACGCAGCCCCAGCTTGGCTTTCCTAGTGGTGTCCCATCCATCCTGACCCTCCTTAGGCGCCGCTGCTGCCTACTGGGACAAGGCTCGGTGGAGGTGAACTGGATTCCCGGGTGGATTTTGTGAACTTACTTAAATCACTGACCTTTTCCAAGGTGGATGCTTCACTGGGCTGAGCCTATGGCTCTCCTGGTGGTCTCCCATCCGATTACCAATCCGCTCCCATTTGGGTGCCCGAGATGGGCAATGCTCCTTTGCAGTTAAACCAAAGATCCTGGCAGCCCCTCTTTTGTCTGGTACGTGTAGGCGCGTGTGCGCACGTGCGCGCGTATCCGTCTCTCTCTCTCTCTCTCTCTCTGTGTGTGTAGTCTGTTATTTAAGGCGCAGACCGACAAGGACGGTCGGCTCTCGGGGAGGGCTCCGTCCGCAGCATCCCTGGGCCGAGAGAGGCTCGGGACGTCGTGGGGACACAGCCCGGGGCGCCCCCCAGGACAAGCCGGCCACGCAATTAAATCCGTCAGTCAACGGGAATGGAGCTGGAAGGCGCCTCGGAGGTCATCTAGCCCACCCCCTGCTTGAGCAGGAGAGCCTATTCCAGTTCAGACGAGTGGCTGTCCAGTCTCTTCTGCACAACGGCGTGCCTTTCCCGTCCCCCCCACCCCCCGCGGCCCGGCACCAGCGCGGCCCTCCCCCGCCCAGCCCTGCCCCTTCCTCCGTAAAGCCGCGGGCGCCCGGTTGAAGACCCTCCCGGGTTTCCGCACGTGCGCGGGGAGCCCCGCCCCCCCCCGGGGGAGCCTTGCCTGGTGCGGCCACCGGGGGGAGCCTCCCTGGCTCTCCGCCCCCTCCTCTCCCCGCCCCTCGGCTTCCAGCTGTTCCCGCCAGAGACTGACAGCTGGACGGCGGGGCTGCGATAGGCTCAGCCGGCGGCCCCGCCAGCCCCGGCCCCTTATAGGCGGGGAGGCGGGCAGCCCCCGCCTCGGCGGGCGGGGCCTGCCTGGCCTCCCTATAAAAGGCAGAATGCCCCCTTCAGCACTTCAGTCGCGCGCGGAGGGGGGAGGCGGCGGGCTGGCCGGCGGCGGCGGAGGACGCAGCGCCGGGACCCTCGCGCGGAACGGGCCGGCCCGGGGGGGCGCCCAGCAGCCCCCTCCTCCCCGCAGCGGGGCCCGCGCTCGCCGTCCCGGGGGAGCCCAGCCGGGCCAGCCGCCCCCCGCCCCCGGGGCAGGGCTGGGGGAGCCAGGCGGCGGGGGCGCCGTCGGCGGGGCTGGCGGCCGGTGCGCTGGCCTGAGATGGCCTCGGAGCTGGCCATGAGCGCGGCCGAGCTGCCCAGCAGCCCGCTGGCCATCGAGTACGTCAACGACTTCGACCTGATGAAGTTCGAGGTGAAGAAGGAGCCGGCCGAGGCGGAGCGCTTCTGCCACCGCCTGCCGCCGCCGGGCTCGCTCTCCTCCACGCCGCTCAGCACGCCCTGCTCCTCCGTGCCCTCCTCGCCCAGCTTCTGCGCCGCCAGCCCCGCCGGCCAGCCCGCGCCCGGCCTCGGAGCCCCGACGGGAGGCGCCGGCGGCAACCACAACGGCGGCCACGGCAACGGCAACGGCCACGGCCACGGCAACCCGGCGGCCGGCAAGGCGGCGCAGCTGGAGGATCTCTACTGGATGTCGAGCTACCAGCACCACCTCAACCCGGAGGCGCTCAACCTGACCCCCGAGGACGCCGTCGAGGCGCTGATCGGCGCCCCGCACCACGCCGCCGCCCACCACCACCCCCACGGCCCCCACGGCGGCGCGGGCGGCTTCGACGGCTTCCGAGGGCAGCCCTTCCCGGGCGAGGAGCTGGCGCCGGGCTCCGCCGGGGGGGCGCACCCGCCGCTGGGCCCCCATCACCACCACCATCACCACGGGGCCGGGGGCCACCACCACCCCGCCCACCACCACCACCACCATCACCACCACCACCACCTGCAAGCGCGGCTGGAGGAGCGCTTCTCCGACGAGCAGCTGGTCTCCATGTCGGTGCGCGAGCTGAACCGGCAGCTGCGCGGCTTCAGCAAGGAGGAGGTGATCCGCCTGAAGCAGAAGCGGCGGACGCTGAAGAACCGCGGCTACGCCCAGTCCTGCCGCTACAAGCGCGTCCAGCAGCGGCACATCCTGGAGAACGAGAAGTGCCAGCTGCAGGGCCAGGTGGAGCAGCTGAAGCTCGACGTGGCGCGCCTGGCCAAGGAGCGAGACCTCTACAAGGAGAAGTACGAGAAGCTGGCCGGCCGCGCCTTCCCCCCCGCCGGCCCGCCCGGCCCCAACGGGCCCCGGGAGCCCCCGCCGGCCCCCGCCGGCCCCACCAAGCCCGCCGACTTCTTCCTGTGAGACCGGCCGGGCCTCGACGGCGAGGCAGGAGTGGGGCGGGAAGGGGGGGGGCTTGCCTGCTCGGCCCAACGGGAAGGCGCAGCGCTGGGAAGGAAAGGGGGGGGACCCTCCTGCCAGCCAGCCCGCCTGCCTGCCCGTCGGTCGATCGATCTGTCTGGCTGTCTGGCCTGGACGTGAACCCTCTTCGACGGCACAGCAGATGCCCGGATCGCCTTGGACGGAGAGAGACTGGATCCCGCCGCTCGGACGGACAGGAGCCGCTTGACGCTGGACCAGCCGGGCCAGGGACGCTTCGACGGTCCCCCTTCCCCTTTTCCCCTGCCCCGACGGAGCCCCTCCGAGCATTCCTGCATGCCGGCCATGTATGGGATTTAGCCCGCCTCGCCTCCCCGACGGGGCGCCCTGCTCCGGGCGAGGCCGCCTCGGTCGCTCGGTTGTCCGGCTCGCTGGCTCCTTCTCCTCCTCCTCCTCCTTTCGACGGGGCGGCCCGGCGCCTCTTTGCCGGCGGGGACTCGCCTTGTTCGGCCTCGGAAGCTGGGTTGAGTTTACTTGCCTTTTTAATCTCTTCCTCCACCCCCCCACCCCCCCCCTCTTTCCACTTAATTCCTGGTTGTGTGTCTGTGCGTCCTTTTTTTAAGACAGGCAACTGAGCCAATTAACTTATTAAAAGTGTCCACTTGTATAGCCGTCGCCTTTGCCCCCCCCTTCTTCTCCCTCTACCCCGCCCCCCCCTCCCCGGACCCCCTCCCCGAGCCCCCAGCCCTGGTTTTCTCCAGCCTTCATTTGCTTGGTGTTTAAATGAAAAAGGAAAAAACAAAACGAACTTCAAACATGAGTCTTAATGAAAGTTTGTATGTAATAGCATGCAAATAATATAAGAATTAATTTAACGACGATGTTGACAGAGCCGAATGCACTATATACAGTAATCAATTGGATTAAAATAATGCTGTTTGTTTTATAGAGATTTAAAAATTATCTATGCTGTTTAAAACAATTATTGGGAGGGGGGGGGAAGAAAAAAAAATTTAAACACTCCTTACTTAAGATGATTTGAAAGGCAATAGATGACTATATGAACTGCTGCTATATTGATGTTATACAAATACTATGCACCAGAATTATTTATTAAATTTCGAGGAAGCGAAACGCAAGTCGGAACCTTGGTTTATAAAAAATGCACACTTTATTTATTGCAGAATTAACCCACGAAAAATCTTGCAGTTAACGCTTTTCAGGGGAAAGCTTTACTGAACTGGATTTTGGGCGTTGTTGTTTTTAAACGTTTATTTTAAAAAAAAATTGAAACCGTAAAGGAATAAGGATGCTTAAATGAGTAATGGGCGTTTCTCAAAAGCCCGGCACAATTTGTGAAATTTTGGAAACTGGTGCATTTTTAGGTGCGAGGCATTTTAAATGACCTTTCAATTTTTGTGGTTTTTAACAAGTTTCATCTAGATAAAATCGATTTCCTCTGAAGCTTTGATTCAGTTCTTAATCTTTTTTTTTTTTCCACATCCTGCTCTTGAGCCATGCGGGCAGTTACAACCTCAAACTAACTTAATATTTATATATAGATAAATATATTTTTTTGTTTATTTGTCATGAACTGTTTCTGTTTGTGTTCAGGCATCCTAGCTTTCATTTGCTACGAAACAAAAAAAATAAAATAAATCTCTTTAGACATAAATCCCTTTCTAGTTTTTCCAAATCTGCTGAAGATCTTTGCGTCTCTCAGTTGTCTGAGGAGGAGAAAGCAGGGGGGGGGGGGGGAAATAATTCTCTTGCTTTTTTCAGAGAGAAAATGTCTTGAGTCTGCATAATTCTAGCCTCTGGGAAGAATCCAGAGATTTAGAAAACATTTTAAATTTTCTGCAAGGCTGGATAGATGAAATTAAAAGACCTTTAGTTCAAAAAATATTTAGCAAAATAGATAGTCCTGCATTTGCTACTTGGATTTCTTTTGATTTTTTTTCCCCTTTGGTTTTCTGTATCGATTCTGTTTCGGATCACCTTCAATATTAAATTCCCCCCCTCAGCTTTATCTCTGTATCCCTTTCCTTTTGGTAAGATTTATACCTTGATTCAGTTTTCTGTAAGAAAACATTTGTTTTTAGATGAAGCCAAGCAAATTTTGCAATGCTACCCTGCAGCTTTTAAACACGGAAAGAACATTTTAAAATACTTTGTGAATATCTGTATTCAATTGTAGCTACTTTTGGTATGAAGTAATATTGAAAATGCTCTCTCTCTCTCTCCATATATTCTAATCTGCAAGTCCTCTTTTTGATCAAATCTCATCCTGTTTGTATCTCACTAGAAAGAATTTGGGAAAGAATAATCTCCTACAGTACTGCCCATAACTATTTATTTTAAATGGTAATAAATGACATTTTCCCCCCTCCAGCTTCTGAGCTAAGCAGTTTAGGCTTTTCTTTAAATCAGTTTTGCAGTGCTTAAAAAAAATACCCTGTGGGCTAATTCATCCCGGGGGTGGGGGGTGGGGGGGACGGTCTTTCCAAACCGGTAAATGTAATATTTTAGATGCTGAAAGTTGTGTGGATATTTTAAACTCTGTTTTCAACCCATGAAAATCGCTCTCTGCTTCCTTTACAAAATTAGCCCAGAAAATTGACGGAAGGGTTAGGGGTTAGGGTGAGAAAAAAAAAGAAACCTTTTTTTTTAGAAAAAGGATTTTTCTGGAGAAAGGGGGCAGCAAATCTGAGAGAAGCTTAGTTTAGCTTAGGATGCTTCAGAATTTCTCCTCCTAGGGAAAAAAAATATATCTTAACGATCTTGGAGATTTATTTCCACGGGTGGGGGCTTTAAGATCAGCTTCTGGGGGGAACAGCCGGATGAGGAATTCATGGACCAAAAGAAGAAAAAAAAAGGGGGGGGGCTTGATCCAAGCAGTGTTGGAGTCCTATCCGTGGCTCCTTGGAATAAGAGGGAGGAATAAGAATATCGTATAATCAAGGTGAAGTTCAAACTAGATTTCTTTGCAATTCACTTGTTGCTACAAATGCTGCAAATGGGGGGGAGGGAGAAGGGGGACAACGGCTGAATTTGTGCAGGTTTTAAAACAGTTTCTCCCCAAAGCTTCTTTCTCTCTCTCTCTCTCTCTGAAGACAAAAGTTGTCTCTGCTGATTGTTCTTTTAGCTCTTTTGTTTTCATGCAGGTTTGCGCTTCTTCCTCTGGTTTGGTTTCTTTCTGGTCTCTCTCGGAGAAAGGCGGGAAGCGGTTCAATTTGCAGGAAGATGCGCGTGAAAAAGGAACTTGAAATGCAACTTCAGATCCGGATCCTGGATCTCTGGGAATCCAGGCGTCGGGCAAGTGAGTTAACGCTCCTCTGGTCTGTTTCCTTTTGAAGCCATCAGAAGATCCAAGTCACGGGTGATCAGGGAAGTGAGATGACTTTATTGCAAGTTGGGGGGGGGGGGGCTGGGGAAGGGGGAAAAAAAAGCTTTTTTCCAGAGTTTCGGGATCCTGTTCTAGGTCTGGTTGCCTCGAGTGATTTTTTTTGTCCATATCATTGTCGGGCTGAAAGCGATTTTTTTTAAAATTATTATTATTATTATTATTATTATTATTATTATTATTATTATTATTATTATTATTATTATTATTATTATTATTATTATTATTATTATTATTTGCAGTGCGCCTGGGGCCAGATCCTTTGGTGTTGCTTCCTTGCGAACGCTGCTGGGATCACACCCATTCTGGCTTCTTTGGAGAAGTGGGTGGGGGTGTGGGGGGGGTCTCTCTTGTGGTGCTTTGCTTTGCAGTCTCTCCTTCGGCATTATAAGCAAGCAAAACAACCCCTGAAAAGCAAATAGGCTAAAAAAAAAAAAAAGCTGAGACTTGTCTAAAATAGGATCCCAATCTGGTCACGCTGCATGATACAAACGAGAGAGATTGTGCTTTTAATTAACTTCTCCCGGAGTTGAAATTTAAATTTTTCCTTTTGTTTTGTTGCTCTGTCTCTAGCTGACCTCTTCCTGACTTCTAATTTAAATCCAGCTAAGAAGCAGCAGCTCCCCCTGATCCTGATGCTCTGGTGGGGTGGGGAAAAACAAATAAGTTTTGAGCTGGTCCATTTTTGGACGGGAGATGAGTAGCAAAAGTCTGGGAATCCAACATTCCAGAGAAATGAGCAAAACGGCAACTTGCCATGTTGTTATTCCCAAAAACACAATGTGCACCAGAGTTCAGGGGTTGCTCGACCGAGACCTCACTTTTGCTAGCTTTGCTTCTGACTAGTTTCATGGTGAGGACAAGAGCTTGGATGTTTCCGCCCGCCGTTTTTATTACCCTTGCTCCAAATATTGTTTGCAATCCTGGCATCCGATGGCCTGTGACTTGAAGCACTTGGCATTCCTGCAGAGAATTCATTTTTTATGTTGAGGGGACAATAACGTCAAGTATCCAGAAAGCTCGGCGTCAGGTAAACGTGAGCCAAAGTCAAACTGGTGAGGAACTATATATTCTCAATAGATTTTAAAGGTAGACTTACAAGAGGGGCAGCTGTAAAATTGTGTTTTTCTACGGCGTTCTGCGTTTAGCCAGGTTTCCAGAGCTTTGGAGGAAGATCAAACGCATCCGTGGATTTCTTTGGGGGGTGGGGGGGTGGGTTTCCTTTTGCCCTGTTAACATCCAGCATATAAATGCTTTATTCCAGATCCTGGATTTTGAAAAGCAAACTTTAAGCCTGATTTGGCGACTGCCCCCATCTTAGTTAAGATGCTGGCTGCTCTCAGTATAGTAATGGTGGTCTGGATATGACGTTCATTAGGACACAAACATTACTTCATTGTTGTTGTTTTTGAAGGTTTGCTGTGATTGAAACCTTTCATTCTCCCACCGTTGACTGATCGCTGGGTCTCAGCAACATGGGAACTCTGTGCCAGAACAGTTGCTTCTCGTCTTAAAATTGCAGAGAGGCGAAGAATTATTCCCTAACGAATTGTTCTTCATCAAACACAGCCCCGTGTCTCTTATTTTGGCCCTTTCCCTGTTGGCTAGTTAAATTTTCCTTTATAAGCTGCAGTCCCTTTAGGCAGGGAAATCTTGTCCTACCCTTACGTAACAACTTTATGGGTCCTGCCCCTAAATTCGTGGATTTCTTTCCTATGTAGAGCATGTGGGATGTCCAGTTGCATTTTGATCATTCCTGTAGTTCAATCCGGCTGCTGCATTTACTTCTGTTTGTCTTTTGCCGGTTTGGGGAGGTGGGGGCTAAATAGCCCTCTGCAATTAACATTTTCTAAATATTACAATCCCATTGCTAAAAATAAACCTTTGCTGTCATTAGACTGTAATTTGGCTTGTCTGCTTGTCAGATTTATTATTTTATAAATGCACATATATTTAATTGGAGAACTAATGTTGCTTTTGCAGGCCCGGCCCTGATTTCCCTGCTAATAACAAGGAGGCCAGTTTTGGGTTTTTTCTGCTACGGAGTTTCTCCCCTCTTTCTTTTCATCGGATAAAACCTGAATTTCTCCCCAAATTTTGGAGTGGCGGTGATTGCGAGTTGGCAAAACCCCGACTTTGTTCAGAAATATTAATCCACGGATGCGGCGAACAGGCGATTTAATGCCAGTCCTTCGCTTGGTTTGAGGATCTGACTAATTTGCCTCAATCCTGTAGACTTCCTTTGCAGATTTGGCAAAACGAGACAGATTTGGGCTTTTAATAGCGGTGTTAATGATTGAACTCGCTCCCGTGTTGGTCTTGTAACTGTGATTGTAATACAATTGCTGCGGTTGTCAATTTAAAACTGGCCAGAGGGACTTTGGCTGATGGGATGTAGGTGGCCATGTTCGAATGCGCAGCGATGCTCAGGCCTCCAAATCACACCTTCCTTCTTGTTTCCAATTCTTTTGATTGAGTAGGTCCCTTGATTGAAAGTTCTCTTTTTCTGCCCCATAGCTCTGCCGAGATCAATGGACTCGATTCTCACTGGATTACGCTGGAGAAAGTACTTTGCTGCAGAAGAGAGTCTGCGCAAAAGGCCTCCATACTGTAAAACTTCCTGTCTCCAGGAAAAAATAATAATTCATTATTAGCAATAATGCTTTCAAACCCTTTTGTGTGTGTGTGTGTGGGAGGGAGGGGGGTCTTCTTTTTTTTGCTGAAAATGGATCCCACCCGTTCTCAGACGGAGACGGATGCTCAAACCCAAAATTCGATGCCATCTGGTCCTTATTAACATCTGGGCAATCCCTTTCCTTAGTTTAATGATATTTATTCAGAGAAATAAATATGCCGAGAAATTGTGCATCATTAAGTGGCGTGGATGCGCTCACAAGCCGCTTTTGAGCTTCAGTCCACAAGCCAAGGTCTGTGATTTAATCACGTTCTGGGGTTTGCATGATAGGGCAACACTTGATTCAGGACAATTAATAAAGACAATATAAACTTTAATGGCCTGAGCACCAAATTCACGTAACGGAGGGATCCAATCGAGTTTTGGGAGTCCTACAATTTAGGGATGATGACTTAATAGTGAGGGATTTCAGGAGTTCTAGCTTTCCAGTCTCCAAAAACAAGCCAGGTTCATTAGCTTACTTGTAGTGCAAGAGCAGGTGCCATTTAAATTTGCTTTTATAGCTATTTTTTTTAAATTAAATAAAAGCAACAATGAAAAAAACTGGGCTCAAGTTATTGGTTTCTCGGAGCGATATCTTTTATTTCTACGGAGAAATCAAAATGGCTTGCTACGTTTCTGCACGTCATACACGCTTTGCCCCGTTAGCAACCGTTTACATGTTGGAGTTTTTTTGTCCTGTGCTTAGCTGTATCTTGCATTCCTATTTATTTATTTATTTATTTTTTAAAAAATTAAATCTCTCTTATCTTTGCAAGATTCCCAAGATGGCTGGGGGAGACACAGTAAAGCGACAAAAATTCTGCGAATGGAAAAAAAAAAAAGATTGAGCTGTACCGTAGGGTGAACTTCTGACTTAGGTGAGGCATCGCGCATGGATAGACAGGCAATCTGGATATCCAACACCACCTCAGCAAATGGAGAATTTCTTACAAAAGGTGCCTGGTCTGTGTAGGCTGCTGATTTTTCAGCCTCTGTTAAGAATGTATGCTTCTCTCATTCGGAGGCTGGGAACTCCAGAAGGGAATCATTACGCAACTTATTTATGTCTTGAGCTTTCCGAGTGTGTGCCTTTCTTTTGTTTAATCTAAAAAAACAAAACAGCTGCATAAATGCACAGCTGGACTGAGAAATGGGAACAAAATGAACGTATCTCCTTTAGCCACAGCGTGATTGAAGGGTTGTTTTTAAATCCTTCATTCCGGGCTGTTCTCTTGTGCCCTCCGATTGGGATGGAACAAGATGAACTCACGAAGGAGAAGAGAGAGACTCAAAGTAACGAGGGCGTGAACCAAATGCTGCATCTCCAGCTTGCCTCCATTCTTGGGAACGTTCCTCCCCCCCCCTTCAACTGAGTTGCTGAGATTGTGGGAATGAGCTTTTTGAAGACGGAAAGGGTTTGCTTTTAGGGCAATATGTTGAGTTTGTGCATTGGAGTCTTTTATCCCATTTTTTTTTCCAAAAGACAACTGGACTTTCTTGGTTTTTCCTTTGAAAATGTGTCTCTTCTCATCCAAGAAGCTTCTTCAGAAGGTTTTCAAAGGAAAAACCAAGGAAGTCCAGTTGCCTGTTGGGAAAAAAAAACAGCTTTGGGACAACAGACATCTCCATAGACACTGGAGTCCTTTCCTCGCAGTTTCTGGGTGTGTCTGGTCCTGCAGGGTCTTGGATAGGAACTGCCATTTTGTGAGCTTGGATGTCTTCTGCTTAGCATCACACAGTGGGCTGTTGCCAGTGTGTGTGTGGCTTTGCTTTTCAACAAGGTTGGGGCTGGCGTTGATGGTTTGCCACGGAAGGCAACGGGCTGTTGTGTTGGGCAGCTTTGGGTTGCTGTCTCGAGAAAATCCTTTCTCTAAGGATAGATGGAGTACGATCGGTTGCTTTTGTTTAAAAACATAGCTTTTCACGTTAGGGCCCTAAAAATGTTGGCCTAAAAGGGCAGAATTGTATCAATGAAGGAGAACATTGGGATGGGATGGGATGGAATAGAATAGAATAGAATTAGGAATAGAATAGAATTAGGAATAGAATTGAATTAAGAATAGAATAGAATAGAATAGAATAGAATAGAATAGAATAGAATAGAATAGAATAGAATAGAATAGAATAGAATAGAATAGAATAGTTAATGGAATGAAGAATAGAATTGAATTAGGAATAGAGTAGAGTAGAGTAGAGTAGAGTAGAGTAGAGTAGAGTAGAGTAGAATAGAATAGAAATAAGGAATAGAATAGAATAGAATAGAATAGAATAGAATAGAATAGAATAGAATAGAATAGAATAGAATAGAATAGAATAGAATAGAAATAAAGAATAGAATAGAATAGAATAGAATAGAATAGAATAGAATAGAATAGAATAGAATAGAATAGAGCAGAGCTGAAAGGGACCTTGGAGGTCTTCTGAAGGCAAGCCGTTCCACTGATTAATTATTCTGTTAGGAAATTTCTCCTTAGTTCCAGATTGGCTCTCTCCTTGATTAGTTTCCATCCTTTGCTTCTTAGAATAGAATAGAGATGGAAGGGACTTTGGGGGTCTTCTAGTCCAGCCCCCCCCCTCAAGCAGCAGAACCTACACCATCTCAGACAAGTGACTGTCCAGTCTCTTCTTAAAAACCTCCAGAGATGGAGCGCTCATGACTTCTGGTGGCAAGCTGTTCCACTGGTTAATTGTCCTCACTGTCAGGAAGTTTCTCCTTAATATCAGGTTGCTTTTCTCTTTGGTCAATTTCCATCCATTGTTTCTCGTCCTTCCCTCCGGTGCTTTGGGGAATAACGTGACCCTCTCTTCTTCATGGCAGCCCCTGAAATACTGGAACGCTGCTATCCTGTTTGTATCATATTTGTAGCTCAGGGTTGAAATGAGGGGTCCTTGGTGCTTTCTGAGCTCGTTGGTTTTCTTGCAGACGTTTCATGACCCAAACCTAAGCAACATCATCACCAGCATTAAACTGATGTTGCCTAATTTGTATAATGAAACATCTGCCCCCCCCAAAAAAACCCAGAACAAAATCAAACTAAGACAGCATTGTGGACCTCACAGAATTGTATCGGAGCAGCCCTGAAACCCAGGAGTAAAATTTCTTCTCATAATTCCCTCTTCCCATACCTAATTTTCTTCCTGAAGATTTCCACTGTCGCATTTTGGGGAGGTGTGTAATCTGATCCGTTTTCCTCTTTGCCTCCAAAGTCTTTTCGTGGGGTGGGGCGGGGTTGAAAGCTCTTCAGCTTGTGTTTTGGCTGCCTGCTTCCTCAGCTGTGAAGATGAGGAGTGTTGGAGAGGAGACCCAGAAGCTTCTTTGCTGGTGGAACATCTGGAGACGAGGACTTTGGGAGTTGAGGGACGTCAAGTCTGATGGGTCTCTGAAGGCAGATCCGGAACGGTTGCTCTGGCCGTCTTCATATTCTTCCTCCTGTGAGTTAAGCATGAATTTTAGCTCTTAACCCTCTCATTATATTTTAAAGAGCTGTTTTCGTGCTCTAACGGCCGAGATACCTTTTCTTCTGTAAAGCTGCCCATTTTATCGTGGTGTTTTCTTGTTTTGGTGTTTGTTTTTTGCAAAAAAATGGCCGTGAAATGAATAGGCAAAAACTGAACACGGCTTTTAATGCTGTGGCTTTTAATGTGGTAAGCCGTCTGGACTCACCTGTGTGAGCGTTGGGTGGCTGGGTAAATTTGTTGAATAAGTAAATAATTAGGTTCATGAATAGTTCTCAGAGAATGAAGGCACTCAAGAGCACTTTAGGGCAGGGGTCTTCAAACCTGGCCCTGTTATGACATGTGGACTTCAACTCCCAGAATTCCTCAGCCAGGTATTGTCCAAATTGGACAATTTCTAAACAAGAGAGTTCATTGATTACACATGGTCCTGGGCTCAGAGAAGAGCAACAAAGATGATTAGGGGACTGGAGGCTAAAACATATAAGGAACGGTTGCTGGAATTGGGTCTGTCTAGTTTAGTGAAGAGAAAGGTGAGGGGGGACAGGATTGCAGTGTTCCAATATCTCAGGGGCTGCCCCAAAGAAGAGGCAGTCAAGCTATCCTCCAAAGCACCCGAAGGCTGGACAAGAAGCAGTGGGTGAACACTAATCAAGGAGAGAAGCAACCTAGAATTAAGGAAAAATGTCTAGTTTAATTAAGAGAAGGACGAGCCTGCCAATATCTCAGGGGCTGCCCCAAAGAAGAGGGAGTCAAGCTATTCTCCAGAGCGCCTGAAGGCGGGACAAGAAGCAATGGATGGAAACTCACCAAGGAGAGAAGCAACCCAGAACTAAGGAGGAATTTCCTGACAGTTAGAACAATTAACTGGTGGAACAACCTGCCTCCAGAAGTGGTGAATGCTCCAACACTGGAAGTTTTTAAGAAGAGACTGGATAGCCATTTATCTGAAATGGTCTAGGGTTTCCTGCCTGAGTAGCGGGTTGGACTAGATGACCTCAAAGGCCCCTTCCAACTTTATTATTATTATTACTGCCTGGGGAGTTGAAGTCCACACGTCTTAAAGTTGCCAGGTTTGGAGACCCCTGGCCTCCAAGTTGAGGGGGAAGTTCCTGGAGACGGAAAGGTCCATGACATCTTCAGCCGTGGGGGTTCAATATCCCCAACACGATTCCAAAATGCCGAGAGCCTGATACGATTGGGCCAACTGGTCCTTTCAGCCTCTCCGAAGGTGGTAAGGTACATTTGAAACCCAAAATCCCCGTTGAGCGAGCCTTCTCTTTAACCTTTTGCCAGGCGAATTGGCTGAGCGAGACTGGACGTCCGGCTTTATTAAGAAGCTAATTCCATTGATTTCCGAGAGACTCATTCCCTAATACGTGTCCCTGGGCGGGGAGCCTTAGATTTGCGTCTGGGGCTTGATCGTTGCCTCCCGCGTTCTTCAGCCATGTCGATATGTCCTAGATTATTTGTTGAGCCTACACGTAGGTGTCAAACGCGAGGAAGGCAAGCTAGCAGGTCTGGCTTTTGCAAGCCTGTTGGAAACGGGGATCCGTGAAGGAGACGGTGGGCTGGGCTGAAGGGGGATCTCATTCTGAACATAACAGAGTTGTGAGCAGACACCATTCTCGGGATGCTTGGCATTGCCACAACGCTGCGGGTGTTGGGTTTCCGTGCCCCTCTCGCACTGCCTGGGAAGGTGGCAGATGGTCTAATAGCTTAAGTGTCACCCTCGGGCCCAAGAAACCGGCTGCAGCTTTTTTGTCAATCAAAAAACCCTCGGGTTATGCCTGAGCTGGTTAACCTCTTTTGACTTTAATCTTGCAAAGTTGTGGTAGCTATTTTGGTGCCGGGAGAGAAAGAATTGTCTGTCATCCGTAGGGTGAAAGCTAGATAAGAAGACGGTCAATGTTGGACCCCATCACGGGAGGTTTTCAAGAAGAGACTGTCTGAAACGGTACAACATCTCCTGCTTGAGAGGGGGCTGGACTAGAAGACCTCTAGGGCCCCTTCCAACTAAATATTCTGTCTCCTATCTGTTGGGCCACTGAGAAGTTGTGGACAATAAGACCCACGGTTTCACGAATGCCCCCCAAAACAGCCCTGCTCTTGATGCCCTCTGTCTGTGTGTGTGTGTCGCTTTGGGTCGGTCCTGTGTGTGATGTGTGTGTTTGGCAAATTATCAGCATTTGCTTTCTTCTATTTTACATATTGATCTGGGCAGCCGTTGACCATTGCAGGCGTTTCTTGGCTTACCGCCACAATGGAGCCCAAAATTTCTGTTGCTAAGTGAGGCAGTTGTTAAGTGGATTTTGCCCCTTTCTTTGAGGACCTTTCTCGCCCCCCTCGTTAATTGGCCCCCACCGCAGTTAAGGTAATGACAACGTTGCTAAGTGAATCTGACTTGGCTTGTCAGAAGGTCGCATAAGGGGATCACGGGACGCTGCGGCCGTCATAAGTGTGAGTCAGTGGCTAAGATGGTGTCCAAGTGTAAATCCCTCTCCTGTGGACCTTTCCATCTGCATTGACCGAGGGGGGGGGAACGCAGAAAGGGCAGCCAACCTCCCGCAGAAAATGTTGGATGGGATGGCTCAAACGCTCAGCACCCTCAAAGGTTCCGCAGAGATCCTGAGTTATAGTCCATCCTCTCTGGGGACTAGTGAGTTGGCAAGGCGAGCCCATCGGCCTGGTACAGGGAAGGAAATAAAGTGCAGTGGGAATGCCGCCTTTTTAAGGGGGAAAGAGAAGACCGCTACATGCATAAGTCTTTATGGGGTCCTTGGGGTCCTCTGAGCTGAGTGGTTTTCTTGCTGACGTTTCATGACCCAGCTAGGGAATATCATCAAAGTTAGAAGAGGGAGTTTGGAGGAAGAGGAGGAGGAGGAGGAGGAGGAGGAGGACTGTGGGGTCCTTGGTGCTCTCTGAGCTGGGTGGTTTTCTTGTTGACGTTTCGTGACCCAACTAGGAAACATCCTCAGTGTATTGGGGATGACCTAGTTGGGTCACGGAAAGGCTGCAAGAAAACCACCCAGCTCAGACAGCACCAAGGATCCCTCACCACTGCCACCATCTCCTCCTCCTCCTCCTCCTCCTCCTCCTCCACAAACCCCACTCCCTTCGAGAACTGATAATATCACCTAGCTGGGTCATGAAACGTCTGCAAGAAAACCAAGCTGAGAGAACACCAAGGACCCCACAGTCCTTTCCTGCTCTTCCTCCTCTCCACAAACCCAATTCCCTTCTAGCACTGATGACGTTACCTAGCTGGGTCATGAAACGTCTGCAGGAAAACCACCCAGCTCGGGGAGCACCAGGGACCCCACACTTCAACCCCGTGTGGCCAAGCTCCTCTACTATTGCAATAAGTATTTGTCTTTGTCGCTCACCGTGGCTGTTTTACCGTCACAAAATTACTTTAAATCAGGCCCATGCAAATTCTTGGAGTAGCTTTTGAGAGGGTAACTTTGATGACCGCTGAAGTGTCCAGCCTCTGGTGCGGACCTTGTATGGAGAGCCTGCTGGAGCAGGATCCAGATGTTGTGGGGCGGGCCTTCCAGCCTTGGAGCTCAGCTTGCTCGTTGGGTGCAGGTGGCCACGAGCAGGAGAACCTTGTCTTCTCGGCTCTGCAACCCAACATGCCAGCACGTTCAACGGCCCGCGGAGGAGGTCCTGTGCCTTCTCCCGTCTGGAACAGCTGGGCCTCTTTCGGCCTTGGGTTTTGCCCCTCTCCAAAAACAGGTGCTTCGTAAGGAGGGAGGAAACCTGAGATTTGATTTTGAATTTTTGAATGGATGTTGTAGGAAATAAAACCATGTTGGCCTATGGGACCCCAAGATCAGGAGTCTGGTAGCCCCTTTCCCAAATAAGAAATGTGATTTGTAACGTCTTTTAATTGCATTTCTTACTCTGAAGAGCAGCTGCTTAAACTCTTCCTCCTTCAGAAGGAATTCTACCAAGGTTTGCAATTCAAGCTGAAACCTTTCCAGTCTATTAAAATGGTCAGTGTGATTCCACTTTGGCTCATGCCCTTTCTTTAAAGTTAAAATAGTTCTGTGGCATTCTAGCTATTTATTATTATTATTATTATTTGCTAGCAAAATCTTTTGCTCTGCCTAAAACCAGTCAGGTATTTATCCAGCTGGCCGTTATTTTCATACCTCAAATACCATCGTATGCTATCAATTAAAATGTATTTATTTATTTGATTAGTTTTCTATACCTCCCTATTCCCGAAGGACTCAGGGCGGTTTACAGGGCAGCGTATAAAAGACAATATAAAAAGATAATATAAAATTAAAATGAATTAAATTAATTGAAGCCCAACAATTAAAACAATATTAAAAAGCTAAAACCCCTTCAGTCCAGGCCTGATAAATCGAAAAGCCAGGTTTTCAGGTTTTCAGTAAAAATGTATTACATAGTAGAGTTTGCTGTCAAATTGGGTCCAATGCTGAAACCCAGTGTGAAAGGACTGAAATTAAATGCAGATTTTAATATTAGTGAGTGTTTTTTTTCTAACACAAATGCACAAAAGAAAAATGTCAGAAGCTAATTGGAGCAAATATATTTTAATACTTGAAATGCCTATTTTTGTTTTCACCTACTAGTTATCATTTAATAGACATATTTTCCCATATCTTCATGTTTGCTGCCTTCACAAAAACCGACATCGTTTTTTAAATCTCTGTATCTCTGCACTTAGAATTCATGCGCACTAAATGAATTTTGCATGAATTCATTTATGAACCGATTATAGTTTTATAGTAATTATTTCTAAGATCCTGCTTTTAAAATGCATGCGTTCATTTATTTATTCAGTTTAAACCTATATGCCACCCATCTCTCAATTAAGCGACTCTAGGTGGCTTATAGTATCAAAAATAACCATCTAGAGTCAATGAAAAAGTTAAATGTATTAAAGCGTTACGCACTATAATGTTAACAAACTAGATAAAAGGAGCAATGTGTAAACAGGGTTGAGGTGGAAGCTGGCGTATATGATGTTTTTTTGGGGGGAAGGATTGTTTTTTTTAAAAAAGAAATAGTTAATTACTAAAAGAGGGTATTGTGTAATTTGGCTTAAGGTGTTTTTACAAGCCGCTAGTAGAATTTTTAAAAGTTTCTGAAATTTTAGTGATTGCAATAAAATGCTGTAAGCACAATTAAAGCGTAGATCTCAGCCCAAAATGTGCCTTTATTGCTGTGCTGGACCAAAGTCAGGCGATTTTTGAATTACAGGTGGCTTTTTGACTTGTATAATGTGAAATGCATTTGCGCCCCGTTTGAATTGAATTGGGGATAGCCAGCCCTTTTATTTTGATTTCAGGGAGAAATGATGGGCATATTCTGACTGATGCCAAGTCTTATATTTTATTGAGATTCTGTGTGTTTTCTGCTGGACGTCTTTCGATGCAGTTGTGGGTTTACATTGTGGGCAAAACTGGATTTTAATCGCGATGCATCCGGGCCGCCATTCAACCTGGCTGGAAAGGCAGTCGAACTGCGTTTTTATTTGCAGCTTCCAAATAATAAATGGGTGCCTTTAAAAATCGAGAGGATGCTTTTGCAAGAGATGGAGCACCACCCGACCCAATTGCCACTACAGTTGAGGCCCAAATTTCCGTTGCTAAGTTGTTAAGTCTCTCCCCATTTTACGACCTTCCTTGCCACAGTTGTTAAGCGAATCACTGCATCGGTTAATTGAGTCACACGGTCGTTGAGCGAATCTGGCTTCCCCCCCATTGACTTTGCTTTGCTTAGAAGGTCGCAAAAGGGGATCACGCGTCTCCTGGGGACGCCACCACTGTCATAAATATGAATCAGTTGCCAAACAGTCTCAATTTGGATGCTGCAACGGTCGTGTGGAAAAAAACAGTCATAAGTCATCATTTTGAACGGTCACTAAATGAATGGTAAGTCGAGGAGTATCTGTCCCAATGGTGCCTTTTTTAAGGAGGCAACTGGACTTTCTTCTTTCTTTCTTTCTTTCTTTCTTTCTTTCTTTCTTTCTTTCTTTCTTTCTTTCTTTCTTTCTTTCTTTCTTTCTTTCCTTCCTTCCTTCCTTCCTTCCTTCCTTCCTTCCTTCCTTCCTTCCTTCCTTCCTTCCTTCCTTCCTTCCTTCCTTCCTTCCTTCTTTCTTTCTTTCTTTCTTTCTTTCTTTCTTTCTTTCTTTCTTTCTTTCTTTCTTTCTTTCTTTCTTTCTTTCTTTCTTTCTCTCTCCCTCTACCCTATCCTTCTCCTTCTTTCCCTCCCATCTTCCTCCTCCTCTTCCTCTTTCCCTTTCATCCTTCTGCCAAAGGTGCTTTTTTCACGAAGCAACTGGACTTTCTTTGTTTTTCTTTGAAGACGTTTCACTTCTCATCCCAGAAGATTCTTCAGGTTCTGACCGGATGGTGGGGAAGGGAAGGATTTATACTCCTTGCAGACAGCCAGTCGTTTGCCTCCTTTTAGAGGGTCGTTGAGGCCACTGGGAAGTTGTCCTGTGTCCTCGGGGTCACCTGAGTGGTGCAAATGGGCATCAACCCTTCTTGCACTACAAGCATTTGTACTAAGATGACCCTGAGGACTCAGATAAACCTCCAAGTGGCCTCAACGACTCTCCAAAAGGATGCAAATGACCGGCTGTCTGCAAGGAGGATAAATCCTTCCCTTCCCCACCATCCAGTCAGAGCTGAAGAAGCTTCTTGGAGGAGAAGTGAAACGTCTTCAAAAGGAAAACAAAAGGAAGTCCAGTTGCCTCCTGAAAAACAAAGCCCCTTTGGGGACCTGGAGGATGGAGAATCTCCACAGACAAGGACTCTCTGTCCTCTTTAGGAAACGTTTCCATCTGCCTTTCAGGGATATTTTTTTAAATAGTCGAACTAGGAATAGCTTACACACGCAATCTCCTTTGTGATATTGACTCCCCGGTGTGAAATCTTGCCGTTTTCAGGTCGTGTGACGTTGGCAACTTTGTCCTCTTGGCACGAGAAGCATTTTAGCCCAGTGTTGTTTGTCGAGTGATGTTCCTCAAGGACGGTTCCCGAGTGCCGGAGAACTGCCGTTTCATCCAAACAGATGCGGGCCCTCCGTTGATGTCCCGGCCCCTCCGTTCATATTGTTTTGGGGTTCCTCCCCCCTTTTTCAGCTGACAAAGAAAAGGGGTGGTTTATTTTTGGCAGGAGTGTCCTTGGCTTGAGTCAATCTCTGCTTCTGGTGCCAAGAAACAGCCCGGAGCTGTTTTATTTGGGAAAAGTATATTGTTTTAATTCAATGTTTCTGCTCTGGGTTTAGTGGAAGACCTGAGGCTTAATCAGAGGTATCTCAGCATCTTTTTGCTACCTGAGCAGGGGGTTGGACTAGAAGACCTCCAAGGTCCCTTCCAACCTATTCTATTCTATTCTATTCTATTCTATTCTATTCTATTCTATTCTATTCTATTCTATTCTATTCTATTCTATTCTATTCTATTCTACTCTACTCTACTCTACTCTACTCTACTCTACTCTACTCTACTCTACTCTACTCTACTCTACTCCTGTTCTATTCTACTCTACTCTACTCCTATTCTATTCTATTCTATTCTATTCTATTCTATTCTATTCTATTCTATTCTATTCTATTCTATTCTACTCTACTCTACTCTACTCTACTCTACTCTACTCTACTCTACTCTACTCTACTCCTGTTCTGTTCTACTCTACTCTACTCTACTCTACTCTACTCTACTCCTGTTCTATTCTATTCTATTCTATTCTACTCTACTCTACTCCTGTTCTACTCTACTCTACTCTACTCTACTCTACTCTACTCTACTCTACTCCTGTTCTATTCTATTCTATTCTATTCTATTCTATTCTATTCTATTCTATTCTATTCTATTCTACTCTACTCTACTCTACTCTACTCTACTCTACTCTACTCCTATTCTATTCTATTCTATTCTATTCTATTCTATTCTATTCTATTCTACTCTACTCTACTCTACTCTACTCTACTCTACTTCTACTCTACTCTACTTTACTATTCTACTCTACTCTAGTCTACTCTACTCTAGTCTACTCTACTCTAGTCTACTCTACTCTAGTCTACTCTACTCCTATTCTATTCTATTCTATTCTATTCTATTCTATTCTATTCTATTCTATTCTATTCTATTCTATTCTATTCTATTCTATTCTATTCTATTCTATTCTATTCTATTCTACTCTACTCTACTCTACTCTACTCTACTCTACTCCTGTTCTATTCTACTCTACTCTACTCCTATTCTATTCTATTCTATTCTATTCTATTCTATTCTATTCTATTCTATTCTATTCTATTCTATTCTAATCTACTCTACTCTACTCTACTCTACTCTACTCTACTCTACTCTACTCCTGTTCTGTTCTGTTCTACTCTACTCTACTCTACTCTACTCTACTCTACTCTACTCTACTCCTGTTCTATTCTATTCTACTCTACTCTACTCCTGTTCTACTCTACTCTACTCTACTCTACTCCTGTTCTATTCTATTCCACTCTAATTCTATTCTATTCTATTCTATTCTATTCTATTCTATTCTATTCTATTCTATTCTATTCTATTCTATTCTATTCTATTCTATTCTATTCTATTCTATTCTATTCTATTCTACTCCTATTCTATTCTATTCTATTCTATTCTATTCTATTCTACTCTACTCTACTCTACTCTACTCTACTTCTACTCTACTTCTACTCTACTCTACTTTACTATTCTACTCTACTCTACTCTACTCTACTCTACTCTACTCTACTCTACTCTACTCCTATTCTATTCTATTCTATTCTATTCTATTCTATTCTATTCTATTCTATTCTATTCTACTCTACTCTACTCTACTCTACTCTACTCTACTCTACTCTACTCTACTTCTACTCTACTTCTACTCTACTCTACTTTACTATTCTACTCTACTCTACTCTACTCTACTCTACTCTAGTCTAGTCTAGTCTACTCTACTCTACTCTAGTCTACTCTACTCCTATTCTATTCTATTCTATTCTATTCTATTCTATTCTATTCTATTCTATTCTATTCTATTCTATTCTATTCTATTCTATTCTATTCTATTCTATTCTATTCTATTCTATTCTATTCTATTCTATTCATTTTCTATTCTATTCTATTCTATTCTATTCTATTCTATTCTATTCTATTCTATTCTATTCTATTCTATTCTATTCTACTTTACTCTTATTTGGAGAGGCCATGTTCTCCTGTGGCACCCCAGCGTTGGAGAAGGCTGTTCCTCCCTCAGAAGGGCTGCTTGCTAGCTTCTTCAAGGGGTCCTTTTTGGAGAAGGAAGCAGGGGACAAGGCTGTGGGACTCAACCTTCAGCCAGCAAAGCAGATACGGGTCGGTTTCAGAGGCTCAGTCTTGCCTTCTGGACTACGTGAGATTCTTCTCCAACGTGGTGTCCTTCAAGAGGACCAGATCACACCACCTGTTCCCTTTCTGGAAAGCATGTTGGGGCTGATCAGCGTTGTCCTCCTTCTGGTCCTTCTGTGCAGATGCCTAAAAGACCCCCGTGGTCCTCTCGGCAGCATCAAAGGCAGCTAGAAGAAGCGTTGATGGGACCTGCATTGAAACGATGGGAGGTCTAGATGGGGGTGCCAGCTTCTCTGGCCTTCTTTCTTCTCCTGGAGTTGTCTTGAGTTCTTTCTAGACTCTAGAGTGATCTTCACAGCTCCCTTAGCCAAAGAACCCCTTGGGGTTTGGTGCTAATGGGGAAACTTTAAATTCCATTAGTTTCTTCGTCTTGGCTGTGAGCGGTTGTGTTTTTTTGTTGTTCGTTTTTCCACTTTTACCTAATTGTTACTTAGGGGTGATATGATATTAGTGTTCCAATTTTGTGGGGCTATTACAAAGTCCTGCAACCTGAAATTAAGGAGAAACTTCCTAAAAGTGAGGACAATTAACCAGGGGAACAGCTTGCCACCAGACATTGCGGGCGCTCCATCACTGGAGGCTTTTAAGAAGAGACTGGACAACCATTTGTCTGAAATGTTCTAGGGGTCTTCTGCTTGAGCAGGGGGTTGGACTAGATGACCTCCAAGGTCATTTCCAGATTCTATTCTGTTCTGTTTTGTTCTATTCTACATTCTGTTCTATTCCATATTCTATTCCTATTCTATTCTGTTCTATATTTTGTTCTATGTTCTATTCTATTCTGTTCTGTTCTACAGTATATTCTGTTCTATATTCCATTCTGTTCTATATTCTGTACTGTTCTATATTCTGTTCTGTCCATTCCGTTCCATTCTCTTCTATATTCTGTTTTGTTCTATATTCTGTTCTGTTCCGTTCTGTTCCGTTCCATTCCATTCCAGGCAGGACAAGAAGCAACAGATGGAAACTAATCAAGGAGAGAAGCAACCTGGAATTAAGAAGAAACTTCCTAACAGTGAGGACAATTAACCAATGGAACAGCTTGCCACCAGAAGTTGTAGCTGCTCCGTCACTGGAGGTTTTAAGAAGAGTTTGGACAGCTATTTCTCTGGAATGGTATACGGTCTCTTGCTTGAGCAGGGGTCTGGACTAGAAGACCTCCGACTAGAAGACCTCTATTCTGAATTTAAATTTGAATTTAAATACATAGAAATCCGATATCCTGAAGCATAAATTAAACGGCTGAGGTCCACCAACTGAAGGAAACGGCATTGTCCCGCCCCAGATCCCCACTAGAGATTCTGAAGGGAAACCATTCAGCTTTTTAATAATTTTTGTGGTTTTTGTGATTTCAGCGAACTTAAAGAGGGCGACTCATTTAGTTCTCCAAAATATAAAGAATTTCATACCATTAGAATACCCTTTCCATGGTAGCTTATATTACTATTGTTACGGCTGCAGTAATAATTAGAATATTTGTATACTAGGCTGTTTTAATTAATGCAAATCCGGCATTTTAAAAATGAAATGCTTTTGGCTTGGATCAGAGTGATCGTTATAATGCAGTTTTAATTTTGGTTTTACCTGTGGTGGAGCCAGGTCCCGTTTATATAGAGATCAGTAATTTGTTAAGCTTTCATTTATCTCTCTGTGCTGAGCCATAGGAGAAATCATATCCGTAATATAATACAAACAGACAAGAAAACAGATAGTTTTATCAATAAAAATGCTTCTGATTTGTTACTTCTAGGGGAGTGTAAAATCTGAATTGCGTAGATTTCTGTGAAGTTTGGTTCAGATCTTCAAGAAAAATGCTTAGGAAGTGTTACATTTTCTGCTTTTCTTGTTCCTCTGGTGATAATCCTATTTCAATAATTAAAAAAAATACTGTTGGAAAGTTTTATATCTATCTATCTATCTATCTATCTATCTATCTATCTATCTATCTATCTATCTATCTATCTATCTATCTATCTATCCATCCATCCATCCATCCATCCATCCATCCATCCATCCATCCATCTCTCTCTCTCTCTCTCTCTCTCTCTCTCTCTCTCTCTCTCTCTCTCTCTCTCTCTCTCTCTCTCTCTCTCTCTCTCTCTCTCTCTCTCTCTCTCTCTCTCTCGTGATATTAAGTCAGTGCTTAATACTGGTAATATTGTGGGTGTGGCCAGCCCTGAACGCCACCGACCAGAAAGAAAACTGAGTAGGGTTCCTCTCGCCCCCCAAACTTGGGAAAGGTGGACATATTTGCAAAGCAAAATGTTGGGTTGCAGTTCCCACATTGTAAATGTTTTGCTAGGCTAACCGCCGGGCGGGGCAAAAATACTTTTTAATAGAGACCACGATAGAACGTGGCGTCTTGCTTTGTGGCTTGTCAGCTTCCCAAATTTGCACAAAAAGCAGCTTGGAAATCTTTAGCCAACCTGGTTAAGCACAAAACTCGTTGAGCTTTTAGCAACACTTAACAGAATCTGATTCATGCTGATTCTTCCAGACGCCTGTGGTTTTTTCTCTTTGTTGTGTTTTACGGTTGGAAATACGGCATTTTAAATCACCGCGTTGCATATTTTGGATAGCGTCGCACAACATCCAGTGCTCGGAACGGCACAGAAGCCTCTGACATAAACATTTTTTCCTCACTTTCCTTGGAAACGGGCTAAATTTGCAAATCTTCACTGTGAATTTCTCGACGTGCGATCACAATTTGAGCCCCAAACGTCCGCTGCTCGGTGAGACATTGGTTAGGTGAATTTTCTCCCGTTTTGGAACCTTCCTTGCCAGAGTTGTTAAGTGAATCACACAGTTGATAAGTCAGTTAACTTTGTTAAATTAGTAACACGGTTGTTAAGTGAAGGACGCAAAAGTGATCGCAGGACTCCGGGAGGCTGCGACGGTCGTAAGTACGAGTCCGTTGCCGAGCCTCTGAATTTTGATCACGTGACCAGGGGGAGGCTGCAACAGTCGCTACGTATGCAAAATGGCCATAAGTCATTTTTTCCAATGCCATAGTAACTTTGACCACTCACTCAACAAACTGTTGTAAAGTCTAGGACTTACCTGTATCTAGTTTCCTAGGATTATTACATTTTTTTTAATGTGATGGAGTAAATAAAAATGAAGTTAGATGTGATCACTAGGGCTATTTTAGATGACAACCTGCTTCTAACCTCCCTTGTATAGATTTACTTAGTAGTAACCCTACAGAGAAACACCCTGGAATTAAGGAGAAACTTCCTAACAGTGAAGACAACCAGTGGGACAGCTTGCCACCAGAAGTGGCAAGGTTTTTTAAAAAGAGATTGGACAGTTGCTTGTCTGATATGGTATAGGTTCTCCTGCTTGAGCAGGGGGCTGGACTAGAAGACCTCCAAGGTCCCTTCCAGCTTTATTCTATTCTATCCCATTCCATTCCATTCCATTCCTAATTCTATTCCATTCCATTCCATTCCATTCCATTCCATTCCATTCCATTCCATTCTATTCTATTCTATTCTATTCTATTCTATTCTATTCTATTCTATTCTATTCTATTCTATTCTATTCTATTCTATTCTATTCCATATTCTATTCCATTCTATTCCATTCTATTCTATTCTATTCTATTCTATTCTATTCTATTCTATTCTATTCTATTCTATTCTATTCTATTCTATTCTATTCTATTCTATTCTATTCTATTCTATTCTATTCTATTCTATTCTATTCCATATTCTATTCCATTCCATTCCATTCCATTCCATATTTTCTTTTTTTTCTTTTTTTTTATAAATGAATCTTTATTTACATTTCGTGTTAAAAACACACCATACACCAACAAAGACAAAAAAAAAAAACATTTACAATATACAAAAAACGAAGAAATCAAAAATTCAAAAATTTCACAATTTTCACAACTAACAATTATATCCCACTCATTAAGTCTCTTATAACTATTCAACTCCAAAGCTTATTCATTAACAAAGACTATATCACTTCATTTTTGACCAACCTCCAAGCCACCCTCATTTCTTTAATCTTTTATCCATCCAAATATACCATTTATTCCATGATAGAAATGCTGGTGTCTCTTCTTTACCCTTCAACTTCTTGGTCAATGTGTCTGCTTCTGCACAATCAAGTATTCTCCTAATTATAACTTCATCCGGCGGGGTATGATTTGCCTTCCAAAATTGAGCATACCCCATCCTTGCCGCCGTTAAGATATGTAAAACCAAATACCATATTTCCTTCTTAATATTTCCAGGCCTGGAGCCAAGCAGATACATCTCTGGTTTAAGATCAACTAAACACCCCGTGATTTCCTCTATCCATTTTTGGATCCTCATCCAATATCTAACCACTTCCGGACATGTCCACCATAGGTGATAGTATGTGCCAATCCCTTTACCACACTTCCAACAATCGGCCGACAATCCGGGGAACATTTTGGAAAGTCTAGCCGGAGGGAGATGCCATCTATAAAGCATTTTGTATATGTTCTCCTTATATGACATGGAAACCACCAGCCTCATATTAGTCCACCAAATCTCTTCCCATTTCTCAAGTGGAAGTGCATAACCAAAATTCTTCCCCCAGGCAATCATCGCATCTTTTACCACCTCCTCCCCTACTACCCTAGTTAGCAACAATTTATAGCACTTAGATATCATCCCTTTCTCCGGACCCAGCAGAATCTTATCTAATTCCTGCAGATTCAGATAAATACCCCTTCCTTCCTTATCCTTCTTATACCTTGACTGGATCTGCAGGTAGGCCCACCACTCCAGTTGAAAACCTTGCTGAGCCAGATCTTGTCGTGTTTTGAGTTCTCCCCTGCTATCTAAAAGTTCTTTATAGGTTGGTCTTCTTCCCTTCTTGAGTAGGGTCGGATGGGTCAAGGCTTCCAAAGTTGATAACCAACACGGAATTTGCGCATAGTACGTAGCCCTTATCTTATCCCAATTCCGAATCAGTATATCCCTTATGTAGTGGTGAGTAAACTGTTTGCTTGGAGGAGTACCTTCCCGCCAAAGAGCTGCATGCCATCCCTGCAGCAAATCAAATCCTTCCAAACTCAACAATCGATTGTTCCTTAGATTTATCCATTCCTTGCCCCAAACTAAGAGGGCAGCCTGATAGTAAAGTTCCCAGTTCGGTAGGCCAAGGCCCCCTCTTTCCTTAATTTCTTGCATCATTTTTTTCCCAATCCTGGGCCGTTTCCCCTGCCAAACAAATCTAGAAACTACCCCCTCTAACTCTTTTAAAAATTTCAGCGAAAGTTTAACTGGTGCTGTCTGAAAAAGAAAATTCCATTTCGGCAAAACATAGGATTTCACCGTGGCTACCCTTCCTAGTAATGACAACTGTATCCTACCCCATTTTCCCAAGTCCATTTTTGTTTGTATCAGTAATTTAGAATAATTATCCTCCCTAATACTTGAACATCTTCCGGTCAACCAGATTCCTAAATATTTCACCTTCTTCACGATTTTAAACCCTGTAGTGTCCTCTAACATCTGTTTACTTCTATTTGAAAGATTTTTCGTCAAAATATTTGTCTTATCTTTATTTACTTTCAGACCAGCCACGTTTCCAAATTCCTCAATCCTTTTTAGTAATTCTATTCTATTCTATTCTATTCTATTCTATTCTATTCTATTCTATTCTATTCTATTCTATTCTATTCTATTCTATTCCATTCCATTCCATTCCATTCCATTCCATTCCATTCCATTCCATTCCATTCCATTCTTGCTTTCTCGCACAGTAATGACTGAGAATTTCAGCCTTAACACGCAGGCAGATCGTTACCATAAAGTTCACACTTCCCTTGGGGTCTTTTTTGTAAAACCAAAATTAAAATCTCTTCAACATACCGACATTGGGATTTTCATCCTTAATTTTATTGGTTTTGTTTCTAGGAATATTAGCGCAGGCTTTTGATACTGAGCAACACGCAAGTAAATCTCATTGAATTTGATCTGTTGTCCCCTGAATTAAACAGCCCACCAGAATCGGCTTAATCTACAAGAATCGGCAGCCCTGTTTCTTTAATCCTGGAAATAATTGACACCCACTGATTAACAGAACGATCGTCTGTTTGATTCATAACTTGCAGACAGTTCAGTGTTATGCAGAGGTCCCTGAATCTTGTACTTTAATTTTAATAGAGTTAATTTGCCATGTGGCTTCCAGCTTTTCCTCTTGGGACAGCAGCCTTTTCAAATGTCCTGATGGATGCATAATAAAGAATTACAAAATAAAAATATTTGCTGTGAATACTTGCAGCAAGGATCCATCCTTTCGTTATTCCAAAGAAGCGTTGCAGGCTATCCTAATCGAACGGAAGGACTTGAAACAGAGCGGTCACGATCCTACACCAGACAAATTGCGCCTTTGCATAGAGGAAGTTCTCAATTCTCTCCGTGAAAATAATAACAACAACAACAAACTGGCTTAATTTTCTTATCTGACACTCAACTTCATCCGTGAAATAAATACGGATGTGCAAGCAGGCAACATCTTAATTTTTTGTAACGTCACCGTGGGCTTCCAACAGGTCGCAGTTTTACTGCCGAACTGCAGAAATGAATAAAAGGCAGTCCTTGACTTATAACCACAACGGAGTCCAAAATTTCTGTCGCTAACTGAGTTGTCCAGTGAGTTTTGTCCCTTTTACGACTTTTCTTGCCAGAGCTGGGAAGTGAATCGCTGCGATTGTTAATTGTTAAACATCCGGCTTCCCCCCCCCCCCATTCGCTCTGCTTGTCCAAAAGTCGCAAAAGGGGATCACGTGGCCTCGGGGTGGGGAACACTGCGACGGTCATAAATATGAGCCTGTTGCGAAGCCTACGAATTCTGATCACAATGATCCTGGGAATCCTGCAGTGGTTGTAAGTGTGAAAAACGGTCCTAAGTCACTTTTTCAATGGCGTAACTTTGGTCACTAAACAAATGTTACACTAGCTGTATTGTGTTGATCTAGTTCATTCCTCTGTTCTCTCTGTGGTTGGTTTGTTTTTTTAAAAAACCAAAGTGCAAAAAAAAAAGTTTTGTAGGGCTGCCATTTGGGGGGAAAAAACAGTATCCTTGTCCTTTCCTTTCCAAATTTCTCGACTGAGGCAAGCAGCTCTTCAAAATCAGAATCAGAATAGAGCTGGGACCTTGAAGGTCACCTAGTCCAACCCCCTGCTCAGGCAGGAGACCCTTTACAATTCTGGACAAATAGCTGTCCAGTCTGTTTTTAAAAAGTTCCAGTGTTGGAGCATTCACCACTTCTGGAGGCAGGTTGTTCCACTGGTTAGTTGTTTTAACTGTCAGGAAGTTTCTCCTTAGTTCTAAGTTGCTTCTCTCCTTGACTAGTTTCCCTCCGTTGCTTCTTGTCCTGCCTTCTTCAGGCCCTTTGGAGGAGGGCTTGACTCCCTCTTCTTTGGGGCAGCCCCCGAGATATTGGAAGAGTTGCTATGATGCCACCCCTCGTCCTTTTCATTAAAATAGACATACCCAATTCCAGCAACCGTTCTTCATATGTTTTAGTCTCTAAATTTCATTTTTGATGTGTGCCGTTGTGCCCACAGTAAAAAATGACAAAGATTATCCTATCTTTAATCATCTTAGTTACTCTTCTTTGCACTGTTTCCAAACTCTCAACCTCTTTTTTTTTTTTGTAGTGGGTGACCAAAACGCAGTATTCCAGCAGCACTAATACTTCACATGAATTTGAGTCTATGCCTCTGTTTATGCAACCAAGGATTGTATTAGCTTTTTTGGCTGCTGCTGCACACAGCTGGCTCACGTTTAAGGGATCATCCAGTAGGACTCCACGGTCCTGCAGTACAATTGGCTGGAGCCAAATCCTTTGGGTTGTCTGAGGCTCGACACTATTAATGTTTGTCCCATCAAGGCGAGATTTCTTATCGATAATATTCCGAGTGAACTTTCAAGCTATCGCAGCCGCTCAGCCTGGGATAATAGACGATCACTTGATCATGAGCCAGCCGTGTGCAGCAGCCGCCAAAAAAAAGCTAACGCAATCCTGGGCTGTACAAACAGAGACACAGAATTAAGATCACGCCAAGTATTAGTACCGTTTTATAAAAACCTAGCGAGACCACACCTGGAATACTACTGCCAATTTTGATCACCATATCACAAAAAAGATGTTGAGAGTTTGGAAAAAATTCAGAGAAGAGGAACTAAGATGATCCAAGGCCTGGAGGCTAAAACATACGAAGAACGGCTGCAGGACCCGGGTCTGGCCAGTCTAAAGAAAAGAAGAAATAGGGGAGACATGATAGCAGCATTCCAGTATTTGAGGGGCTGCCCCAAAGAAGAAGAGGGGGTCAAACTATTCTCAAAGCACCAGAGGGCAGGACGTGGAACAATGGAAACTGACTAAAGAGAGAAGCAACCTGGATTTAAGGAGAAACTTCCTAACAGTGAAGACAACTAACCAGTGGAACAGCTTGCCACCAGAAATCATGGGCGCTCCATCCCTGGAGGTTTTTAAGAAGAAACTGGACAGCCACTTGTCTGAGATGGTATAGGTCAGGGGTAGGCAACCTTGGCTCTTTTATGACTCGTGGACTTCAACTCCCAGAATTCCTGAGCCAGCATGGGGGAAGTATGGCCCCTTCACGACTTGTGGACTTCAACTCCCAGAATTCCTGAGCCAGCATGGGGGAACTATGGCCCCTTCGTGACTTGTGGACTTCAACTCCCAGAATTCCTGAGCCAGCATGGGGGAACTTTGGCCCCCTCCTGAGTCGTGGACTTCAACTCCCAGAATTCCTCAGCCAGCCTGGCTCAGCTTGGGAACCTCTCCCTTTCCCCTCAGCATGGTTGGCTCAGGAATTCTGGGAGTTGAAGTCCACGAGTCATAAAAGAGCCAAGGTTGCCTACCCCTGGTATAGGTTCTCCTGCTTGAGCAGGGAGCTGGACTAGAAGACCTCCAAGGTCCCTTCCAGCTCTAATCTATTCTAATGGGAGGTCCTCGGTCTGCGTCCGCTTCAGGTGAAACGGGAGACTTGGTTGCACAATGCTGGATTACCTCTAGCTACTTTTTAGAACAAGCAGCAAGATTTTGGAGACCGTGAATCCACTCCCTAAAGAAGAGAAGGTGCTGCCTACATATAGGTGATCCTCAACTTTCAACGGTTCATTTAGCGACCGAAGTCACGCTGACACTGAAAAAAGTGACTTATGATTGGTTTTCCCCCCCTTAACGACCGTGGCAGCATCCCCCGTGGTCACATGATCAAAATTCGGATGCTTGGCAACTGACTCATATTTACGACGGTTGCAGCATCCCGGGGGGGATTGGGGGAGGCAGTAACGTGATCCCCTTTTGCGACCTTCGGACAAGCAAACTCAATGGGGGAAGCCGGATTCACTTAACAACCGTGTGACTAAGTTAACAGCTGCAGTGATTCGCTTAACAACGGTGGCCAGAAAGGTTCGTAAAACGAGGCAATACTCGCTTTACAGGTGTCTCGCTTAGCGATGGAAATTTGGGGCTCAATTTCAAATTTGGGGTCCTAAATAAGAGGACCCCCTGTAGCTTTGGGTGGTCAGATATGGCTGGCCTATAAGTCTGATAAGTCGGTAAGTAGAAGAAATAGCTTTTTCTCTTGTTTGGCTGGGTGAAGAATCTGTTGAGGACGTTTGGAGCCCGGTAGGCAATTAACTGGGGAAAACTAGATTTGTCGGCCTTTACTTGGGTGCTCTTCTTCTCCAGCCAATTCTTGATAGGCTGGGAGGGGGTCGGTGGGTGGGACTGACCCTCTGACTTGCAGACCCTGGCCAAATACTCAGTTCATAGACCTGTGGTCTGTCCCAGCCTACGTGAGTCCCTGTTAAGCTCACAAGGAGAAGCCACTCTTCCAAGAAACAGGCAGGAACCACAAGGAAAAAAATCAACCCCTTTTTATTATTCACAGACCTGAGTCGGTGTCCAAGGCCAACAAACCCAGTCCACAGAAACTCCATCCTCAACACGAACGGCTGCCTTCGGCAACCAGCATCTCCCACACCTTCCCTTTTATAGTTCAGCCAAGGCGTGGCTTCCTAATGCCTTCTCCTTTGCCTTTGGAGCTGCCCCATTGCATCCCTCTGTCCTGCTCGCTTCTCTTGCCGGCGCTTTCGTGCATCCTGGATATTTCCCAGCTGTGCTTCATCACGGTTCAACTCAGGCTCCCAGCACAGCTGTGTCTCAGCCTGAGCGCAAGTAGAGGGGCCGGGCTCCTCGTCCGACTGTAAGTCTTGGAGCTCCTCAGAGCCTTCCTCTGACTCTGATGTCACTCCAGGACCCTCCTCCTCTTCCTCCTCTGAGTCTTCAGACTCAGCTGCTGGATCCACTGGCTGGCGAGGAATCACAACAACATGTTCCTCAGCCTCAGCAACTCTAAGGCGTGGACTTCAACTCCCAGAATTCCCCAGCCAGCCAATGTGTCTCAACCTCGGCAGCTTTGAGATGGGTGGGCTTCAAGTCCCAGAATTCCCCAGCCAGCCATGATTGATTTCACTACTGGGGCAGACAATGGCATTCTGGTTTTCCGTTTGGCTTTAAGGAGAGAAGGATCTCGCACAGAGATCTGGCTGAAGTCTATCCAGAATCTGCAATCAAGCAAGCAACAAGTCATGAGACCTGGCCAGAACTTCCTGCCTCTCTCTCAGCGATGAAGAACTTGCCTTCAAAATGCCTTGGTGGAACTATTTCATTAACAAAGGGTTGACAACAGGCGTGGGTCCTTCTCGAAAGCCTTCAAAAGGTCCTCCATCAGTTGGGTGAGGATTTCTGGACCATCGGAGAAGTTGGCAATATGTCCAGAGCACTTTGGTTTCCTCCGAAAGTCATTAATGAAATGGCAGAAGACCTTCTTGAGTGAATCACAAGAGGGATGGAAACCACTTTGCCCTGGAAGCTATAGGGATTTTTTTGTGTGCCGTTGCCAGGATAGAGAGAGTTAGTAGCACACAACCACTGCAGAGTAACTTTAATGGCCCATTAAAAGTCTCTAATGGACAAACAGGTCCCGTACAATCTTTTATTGGCGGTGTAATTAAGGCAGAATTGCATATAACGAGGTCGGGATTCTCCGGAGTTGATCATGAATGGTCATTGAAGCTGGCAGAAGATGGTCAGCAGAAGTTGCAAAGTGACATTTTGGACCAGATAGAGCAGGGGTCTCCCAAACTTGGCCACTTTAAGACTTGTGGACTTCAACTCCCAGAATTCCCCAGCCGGCTGTGCCGACTGGGGAATTCTGGGAGTTGATGTCCACAGGTCTTAAAGTGGTCAAGGTTGGACTCTCCTACTCTAGAACATTCCCAGAGATCTAATCATTTCTGGAATGACACCTGCCCATCCCAAGCTGAAACAAGGACCACAGGCAAAAAGATTCCTCCCACCCCCAATTCTGACATTTGCACTTTCTCCAAATTGCATATTCAAATGGCCTTGGGTTTTCTCACACCCTCCCCCCCCCACCACAAGCCTTTAAAAAAAACCCCAAAAACCTCAGCACAACTGTCTGACAATGTTGTGGTCCAACTCCTTTTCGCTATTAAACAAATTAAGGGGAGTTCCTCTTATCCCTTCTTGCTGGATCTTGGCAAAGATATTTGTGCAATAAATAAATTAAGCCAATACATTAATTCGGCCAAAGATTGGGGAAATTTGCACTTGTGGGGGGCTTCCCGTCCCCCCCCCCAAAAAACCCACCCCGGGGGTTCCTTGCGGAAAAAGCCTTTCTTTCTCACTTCCTTTTAAAATATTGATTAATTTGCAGGCTGCTTCTGTCAAATATTTGTAGTCCTCAACTTACAACAGATTGTTTAGCGACCGTTCAGGGTTACAACGGCGCTGAAAAAAAGGAACTTATGACTGATTTCACACATGCAACTGCAGTAGCCTCCCCAGGGTCACATGATCAAAATCCAGACTGTCAGCAACTGACTCCTATTTATGAGGTGGGGGTCACGCGATCCCCTTTTGTGACCTTCTGACAAGCAAAGACAATGGGTCCAGAAAGGTCGCAAAATGTCTCACTTAACGATGGAAATGTTGGGCTCAATGGTCGTAAGTGGAGGACTATCTGCACTACAAAGTAGATGCATGAAGAGCAGCTGCAGCCAACGTAGAAATGTCACGCATACAAATTGTGATATGCAGGCAGTCCTCGACTTACTGACCAGTCTTTTAGCGACGGTTCAAACGGCACTGAAAAAAAAAGGTGATGGCTGGTCCTCACACTTACGACCGTCAGAGCCTCCTCACCCTCACCTGATCAAAATGTGGGGGCTTGGATGCATTTATGGCGGTTGCAGCATCCCGTGTGTGTGTGTGTGTGTCCTTGTTGTTAGTTGCGAAGTCGTGTCCAACCCCATGGACCACGTTCCTCCAGGCCTTCCTTCTCATTAGGTGGCCAAAGTATCTGAGTTTCAGCTTCAGGATCTGGCCTTCTAAAGAGCAGTCAGGGTGGATCTCCTCTAGGACTGACCGGTTTGATCGCCTTGCAGTCCAAGGGACTCTCAGGAGTCTTCTTCAGCACCATAGTTCAAAGGCCTCCATTCTTTGGCGCTCAGCCTTTCTTATGGTCCAACTTTCACAGCCATACATTGCAACTGGGAAGACCACAGCCTTGACTATACGCACTTTTGTCAGCCGAGTGACGTCTCTGCTTTTTAGTGTGCAGTCTAGATTTGCCATGGCTTTCCTCCCCAGGAGGAAAGTGTTTGTGTGTGTGTGTGTTGTTGTTGTTGTTAGCTGCGAAGTCGTGTCCGACCCATCGCGACCCCACGGACAACGTTCCTCCAGGCCTTCCTGTCCTCTTCCATCTTCTGGAGTCCATTTAAGCTCACGCCTCCTGCTTCAGTGACTCCATCCAGCCACCTCATTCTCTGTCGTCCCCTTCTTTTCTTGCCCTCAACCTTTCCCAGCATGAGGCTCTTCTCCAGTGAGTCCTTCCTTCTCACTAGGTGGCCAATATTTGAGTTTCAGCTTCAGGATCTGGCCTTCTAAAGAGCAGTCAGGGTTGATCTCCTCTAGGACCGACCGGTTTGATCGCCTTGCGGTCCAAGGGACTTGCAGGAGTCTTCTCCAGCACCAGAGTTCAAAGGCCTCCATTCTTTGGCGCTCAGCCTTTCTTATGGTCCAACTTTCACTCTCATATATTGCAACTGGGAAGACCAGAGCCTTGACTATACGCACTTTTGTTGGCAGGGTGATGTCTCTGCTTTTTAGTGTGCTGTCTAGATTTGCCATGGCTTTTCTCCCGAGGAGCAAGCGCCTTTTAATTTCTTGGCTGCAGTCCCCGTCTGCGGTGATCTTGGAGCCCAGGAAAATAAAATCTGTCACCACCTCCATTTCTTCCCCATATACTGTATTTGCTAGCGTGTGTCCTATGATCGCCATTTGTGACTTTCCCAGCCAGCTTCTGAAAAATAAAGTCAATGGGAGGAGCAGGATTCATTTAACAATTGCCTGCTTTGCTTAATGACCGCTGTGATTTGCTTAACACCTATGGCAAAAGCGGTCATATGAGTGAGCGTGGCTCACTAGCCACCTTGCTCAATCATGGGAACCCAAAGACGGGCTTGCCACGCCCTGATCAATAAAAGGCAATAAACCAGTCCTGGCTTATTCAACAGGAAATAAACCATGGTTTAGTATAAGCAGAGAAGCCAAGCCCTGGCTTGGTTACTCTGCCCTGGCCAAGGAGGTGAAGTGTGTAGCCCAATCTCTCAAGGTGGTGGGGGGGGGAGGGGGACTACTGGCTTGAGAAAGTCCGGCCAACTAGATGCCCCTCGGATCAAGGAGAGAAGCAAGCTGGAATTATGGAGAAACTTCCTGGCAATGAAGACAATTAACCAGTGGAACGACTTGCCACCAGAAGTTGTGGGTGCTCCAACACTGGGGGTTTTCAAGAGGAGACTGGACATCCACCTGTCCAATGTAGTAGCTGGAATGGTACTCCTGGCTTGAACAGGGGGCTGGACTAGAAGACCTCCAGGGACCCTCCCAGCTCTATTCCAATTGATTGGATGGAAGACCTGAGTTCTCTTTGCTCCTGGCTCCTCACAGCTCGATTAACCCAGGTCCACCAGACCACACACACCTGTGTGTGAGAGGCTACATGGCAGACCCTCCCCGCTCTCTCTGCCTCTTGGACCCAGGGTGGTGTTTGAGAACCTGGGGCAGGAAAGGGTTATGCGAAGGCACTAAGCGGAGTGTGCATAGAGTTCGGGCACAATTAGGGATAGAAAATAGAAGAGAAGAGAACAGGACAGAATAGAATAGAATAGAGGAGAGAATTGAGAATAGAATAGAATAGAAATAAGAATAGAAATAAGAATAGAATAGAATAGAGGAGAGGAGAGAATTGAGAATAGAATAGAATAGAAATAAGAATAGAAATAAGAATAGAATAGAATAGAGGAGAGGAGAGAATTGAGAATAGAATAGAATAGAAATAAGAATAGAAATAAGAATAGAATAGAATAGAATAGAATAGAATAGAATAGAATAGAATAGAATAGAGAATAGAATAGAATAGAATAGAATAGAATAGAATAGAATAGAATAGAATAGAATAGAAATAAGAATAGAAATAAGAATAGAATAGAATAGAATACAATAGAATAGAATAGGAATAGGAATAGGAATAGGAATAGGAATAGGATAGAAAATATGGAATGGAATGGAATGGAAAATATGGAATAGAAGAATAGAATAGAATAGAATAGAATAGAATAGAATAGAATAGAATAGAATAGAATAGAATAGAATAGAATAGAATAGAATAGAATAGAATATGGAATGGAAATAGAAATAGAAATAGAAATACTGTAGAAATAGGGATAGGAATAGAACAGAACAGAACAGAACAGAATAATAGCTTTATTGTCATTTTATATGTACACTAATCAGCATACATTAAAATGAAATTTCGTTGCATACAGCTCTCAAAAGATCACCTCCTCCAATATATACTACATAAATATGACAATTTTTTTTTTGCATATTCCCATGTACTGACATATATTCTGTGTGGGCCAAGAATTCGGGGGGGGGGGGGTGAATTCCCCACTTGGAGAACCTGAGAAAGGGAGCAGCCCACGTGTCCACGGGGAGAAGGAGCCACGGCAGCTGGACAACATCGGCGGCACTGGACAACTCCAGGGTGGAGTCAGTCCAGGCCCGAATGTCTCCCCAGGAGGAAATCGGTTCTCTTCCTACCACCTAGGAGCAAAGCTGCACATTCGGTGAAGATGTTGCCCTGGCAGATGGCAGTTCTGGAAATCTGGCAGTGAGGCCACCAGTGGGGAGGGGGGAGGTCAAAAAAAGGGCCAGCGGGCAGCCCCAACTCTCGTGGTTTCGGCTGCCATGTTGGCTTTTTGCACCCATCTCCCATCTCCCCTCAGAAGCTCTGGAAGGGCATCACAGCCGTACATCTTTTTACACACACACACACACACACACACACACACACACACACACACACACATTTCCTTTCCGTGTCTACATGAGGCTGCCATAAAGCCCGTTGTGGGAAGTGACTCTTGATTTCAGGGGTTCCTAACAATTCAGGGAGATGCTTATCTCAGGGCAACACCCCAATCAAGGCAGTGCAAGACCCTTCCCACCAACACGGGCAGAAGGAGCCGTTTGTATAGAAACAGAGCAGACCCCCCCCTTCCAGCACTGATGATGTAACCTAGTTGGGTCATGAAACGTCTGCAAGGAAAGAGAGCAGCAGGAAGGAAGGAAGGAAGGAAGGAAGGAAGGAAGGAAGGAAGGAAGGAGGGAGGGAGGGAAGATGGGAGGGAAGAAGGAATGGAGGAAGATTACTGATGATGTTACCTAGTTGGGTCATGAAACATCTGCAAGGAAAGAGAGCAGCAGGAAGGAAGGAAGGAAGGAAGGAAGGAAGGAAGGAGGGAGGGAGCGAGGGAGGGAGGGAAGATGGGAGGGAAGAAGGAATGGAGGAAGATTACTGATGATGTAACCTAGTTGGGTCATGAAACGTCTGCAAGGAAAGAGAGCAGCAGGAAGGAAGGAAGGAAGGAGGGAGGGAGGGAGGGAGGGAGGGAGGGAGGGAGGGAAGATGGGAGGGAAGAAGGAATGGAGGAAGATTACTGATGATGTTACCTAGTTGGGTCATGAAACGTCTGCAAGGAAAGAGAGCAGCAGGAAGGAAGGAAGGAAGGAAGGAAGGAAGGAAGGAAGGAGGGAGGGAGGGAGGGAAGATGGGAGGGAAGAAGGAATGGAGGAAGATTACTGATGATGTTACCTAGTTGGGTCATGAAACATCTGCAAGGCGGCAACCAAACTCAGAGAGCACCAGGGTCCCCACAGTCCTCCTCCTTCCTCCAAACTCCACTCCCTTCTAGCACTGATGATGTTCCCTAGTTGGGTCGTGAAACGTCTGCAAGAAAACCACCATGTTCAGAGAGCACCAGGAAGGAAGGAAGGAAGGAAGGAAGGAAGGAAGGAAGGAAGGAAGGAAGGAAGGAAGGAAGGAAGGAAGGAAGGAAGGAAGGAAGGAAGGAACGTGGGAGAGAGGGAAGTTGGAAAGGAATGGAGGAAGATTACTGATGATGGTACCTAGTTGGGTCATGAAACATCTGCAAGAAGGCAAGCAAACTCAGGGAGCATCAAGGATCCAACAGTCCTCCTCCTCCTCCTCCTCCTCCTCCTCCTCCTCCTCCTCCTCCTCCTCCTCCTCCTCCTCCTCCTGCACCACCACCACCTTTTCATTTTTCTTTTCCTCCTCCTCCTCTCTGCAATCCTCACTTTTGGCACTGATGATGTTACCTAGTCAGGTAACGAAACGTCTGCAAAACAGCAACCAAGCTCAGAGAGCATCCAGGACCCACATCTGGAGAGATCCAGGTGTCCAGGGAAGGTTACCACCGGCAGCCAGAGGGTCAAAAAACGCCTGCTTTGGGAAGAGACTCTCCTGACCTCGGCAACTCTCAGCTGGTGGGGAAGAGACCCCAAGAGACACCCCCCCACACACACACAAGACTGCAAACGATACAGACGTTTCCTCTTTTCCCGTTCTCCCCTGCCCCCCCCAACCTGGAGGAAGATGCGCTTGCTTTTGTTAGGAGGAAGCCTCCCCGCGGGGTTGTGAGAGTTGCTGACTTGAGCACTTCCTTCTCTTAATGCCTCACTTTTAACAGCTGTTGTGGTCTTTGACAACTGCAGCCTTTCAGCAGGATAAATAGACAACATCATTGCACAAAGCAACTGTGCCAAGAAGGAGTGGGATAATTTCAGGGGGAGGAGGAGGAGGAGGAGGAGGAGGAGGAGGAGGAGGAGATGGGAATTTGGGGGGGGAGGCCTATGGCTCGGTTGAAAAGGAAACACCCCCACCCCCACTGCGGGGAGCCAGCCCTTTCAATCCCTGGGGGAGCCAGGCCAGGCTTCTGTGCAGACTCTGTTTGCAAAAAAGGGGGTCGCTCAGAAAGAGCCGCTAACCTTGGCTATTAGGCCCCAGGATAGTTAGTCCAATAAGCCATGGTTAAAGGGACATCCCTGGCTCCCATTGTTTGGGAGGACTCACTGTAGGAGAAGAGGGTTGATCTCTCTGGCAAAAAAGTCAGGAATCTGGTGGCACCGTTCTGGAGGAGACCATTTTATTCAAAGGTTTTGGGGAAGCTGCAGCTCTCTCTCTCACACACACACACAAAAGTACACACACACACACACACACACACACACACACACACACGCAGAGAGAGAGAGAGACTTTTAAATTATATTTATTACTACCTTTCATCCATCCATCTCTCTCTCTTTCTCTCATCTATATCTATCATCTATCTATTGTATGTATCTATATACTATATCTATCATCTCTGTATCTATCTTTGTATTTATATTGCATTGTATCTATCTATCTATCTATCTATCTATCTATCTATCTATCTATCTATCTATCTATCTATCTATCTATCTATGGGACGCGGTGGCTCAGTGGGTTAGGACGCTGAGCTTGTTGATCAGAAGGTCGGCAGTTTGGCGGGTCGAATCCCGAGTGCCGCATAACAGAGTGAGCGCCTGTTACTCGTCCCAGCTTCTGCCAACCTAGCAGTTCGAAAGCACGTAAAAATGCAAGTAGAAAAATAGGAACCACTACGGTGGGAAGGTAACAGCGTTCCGTGCGCCTTTGGTGTGTAGTCATGCCGGCCACATGACCACGGAGACGTCCTCGGACAAGCGCTGGCTCTTCGGCTTTGAAACGGAGATGAGCACCGGCCCCTAGAGTCGGAAACGACTAGCACGCATGTGCGGGGGAACCTTTACCTTTACCTTATCTATCTATCTATCTATCTATCTATCTATCTATCTATCTATCTATCTATCTATCTATCTATCTATCTATCTATCATCTATCTATCTATATCATCTATGTATTGTATCTATATCATCTATCAATCATCTATCTGTCTATCATCTATCTATCTATATCTATCATCTATCATTCTATCTGTATCTCTCTCATCTATCTATCTATCTATCTATCTATCTATCTATCTGTCTGTCTGTCTGTCTATCTATCTATCTCATCTATGTATTGTATCTATATCATCTATCAATCATCTATCTGTCTATCATCTATCTATCTATCATCTATCATTCTATCTGTATCTCTCTCTCTCTCATCTATTGTATCTATCTATCTCTATCTATCTATCTCTTCTATTGTATCTATCTATCTATCTATCTATCTATCTATCTATCTATCTATCTATGTCTGTCTGTCTGTCTGTCTGTCTGTCTGTCTATCTATCTATCTATCTCATCTATGTATTGTATCTATATCATCTATCAATCATCTATCTGTCTATCATCTATCTATACCTATCATCTATCATTCTATCTGTATCTCTCTCTCTCTCTCATCTATCGTATCTATTGTATCTATCTATCTATCTATCTATCTATCTATCTATCTATCTATCTATCTATCTATCTCTATCTATCTATCTCTTCTATTGTATCTATCTATCTATCTATCATCTATCTATCTATCTATCTATCTATCTATCTATCATCTCTCTCTCTCTCTCTCTCTCTCTCTCTCTCTCTCTCTCTCTCTCTCTCTCTCTCTCTCTCTCTCTCTCATCTATCTATCAATCTATCTATCTATCTATCTATCTATCTATCTATCTATCTATCTATCTATCTATCTATCTCATCTATCTATCTCATCTATGTATTGTATCTAACTATCTCTGTCATTTATCTATCTGCCTTTTGCCATCATTTCTAAACTGGCCCTCTTCCCCACAGAGGCACCCTTGGGGGTGTACCACGAAATATTAAAATATAAAAGCAATACGCAAAAGCTGAACATTTAAACCAGGCCAGGATCCTCCTCCTCCTCCTCCTCTTCTTCCTCTCTCTTCCCCGGGAAAGTGGCTCTTTCCTCTTTCAAAGCCCCCATGCGGAGAAATCCCCTTTCTTCGCCTGGCTTTGCAGAACGGGGCAAATCTTCTCCCTTCTGAACGGTGAGTTGAAATCTTGCAAGAGCTGGCGAAGACACCACACCAGGGTTTGGCTCTCTTTCTCTCTCTCTCTCTCTCTCTGTGTCCATGTGCATGTGCGTGTGTGTGTCTGTGTGAGAGGGTGTGTGCAAAGGACAGCACGGCCCATTTGCTGACAAATTGATGGAGCCGTGCCTTTGAAAGCCCTTTTTAGACAGTTTCCCCAAATTGCTTCCTCCTCCTCCTCCTCCTCCTCCTGCTAACTGGCTCTGATTATTTCATAAGGCAACGGGGGGGGGGGGGGAGGAGAAGTGCTTGGTTTGAGGGGAGGGGGGCAGAGGGGGCACGAAGCATTAACAGGGGCCAGCGCTTTTGTCTTGATTAATTCTTTATTATTCCGTTCCAGCCGAGGACCGGCCTTCAGGAGACACTGCACGGACAGGGTTGGTGTGTGTGTGTGTGTGTGTGTGTGTGTGTGTGTAGGTAAGTCCTCAACGTAGGACCGGCCTTCAGGAGACACTGCACGGACAGGGTTGGGGTGTGTGTGTGTGTGTGTGTGTAGGTAAGTCCTCAACGTAGGACCGGCCTTCAGGAGACACTGCACGGACAGGGTTGGGGTGTGTGTGTGTGTGTGTGTGTGTAGGTAAGTCCTCAACGTAGGACCGGCCTTCAGGAGACACTGCACGGACAGGGTTGGTGTGTGTGTGTGTGTGTGTGTGTGTGTGTGTGTAGGTAAGTCCTCAACGTAGGACCGGCCTTCAGGAGACACTGCACGGACAGGGTTGGGGTGTGTGTGTGTGTGTGTGTGTGTGTGTGTGTGTGTGTGTGTGTAGGTAAGTCCTCAACGTAGGACCGGCCTTCAGGAGACACTGCACGGACAGGGTTGGTGTGTGTGTGTATGTGTGTGTGTAGGTAAGTCCTCAACGTAGGACCGGCCTTCAGGAGACACTGCATGGACAGGGTTGGGGGTGTGTGTGTGTGTGTGTGTGTGTGTAGGTAAGTCCTCAACGTAGGACCACAACAGACCACAATTTCCATTGCTAAGCAAAGTGGTTGATTAAGTGAGCCTGGCCCAATCTGGACATCACAGAATCGGAACCGATGGCTGTGTCCGGTGCTGGCGGAATAGCCTTGGGGGGAAAGGGTGGACGCCAAATTAAGATAAGATAACCTTTATTGTCTTTTTTTTTACTGTGGGCACAACAGCACACATCAAAAATGAAATTTAGTTGCCCACTCTCAAAGTGGAACACATACATGACACACACCTAACCGTGCTGTATACACCTATGAATCAGAATCCGAATAACAAGAGTTGGAAGGGATCTTGGAGGTCGTCTAGTCCAACCCCTCACCCAAGCAGGAGTCCCTACACCATTTCTGACAGATGGCAGTCCAGTCTCTTCTTGAAAGCTTCCGGTGGTGAAACTCCCACAACATCTGGAGGCAAGTTCTGTTCCATTGGTTGATCGTTCTCACTGTCCTCCTTATTTCTAGGTTGAATGTCTCCTTGGTCAGTTTCCATCCGTTGTTCTTTGCCCATCCTTCAGGTGCTTTGGAAAATAGGTGGGCTAACCCTCCTCTTTGTGACAGCCCCTCAACTATTGGAACATGGCTATCATGTCTCCCCTGGTCCTTCACTAGACTAGCCGTGCCCAGGTCCTGCAAACGTTCTTCATATGTTTCAGCCTCCAGTCCCCTCATCATCTTCCTTCCTCTTCTCTAGAAGGCCAAGATGGTGACTACAACTCGCTGGATGGCTTCTGGCTGCCATCTTGACCTTTTTGACCTCCTGCTTGGTCAAAATGGCCACATTTCCCCTGAAGGTGTGTGGCACCTGCCGGAAAAGCTAACACAACCCTAGGCTGCATAAACAGAGGCATAGAATCAAAATCACACAAAGTATTGGCACCGCTTTATAATAGATAGTGAGGCCACACCTGGAATACTGCAGCCAACGTTTGGTCACCGTATCACAAAAAAAGATGTTGAGAGTTTGGGGGGGAAAAATGAGAGAAGAGCAACTAAGATGATCCAAGGTCTGGAGACTAAAACATACGAAGAACGGCTGCGGGACTTGGGTTTGGCTAGTCTACAGAAAGGAAGAAATAGGGGAGACACAATAGCGTTCTAGTATTTGAGGGGCTGCCCTAAGGAAGAGGGGGTCAAGCTATTCTCCAAAGCACCAGAGGGCAGGAGAAGAAGCAACGGATGGAAACTCATCCAGGAGAGAAGCAACCTGGAATTAAGGAGGAATTTCCTGACAGTGAGAACAATTAACCAGTGGAACGACTTGCTTCCAGAAATTCTGGATGCTCCAACACTGGAGGTTTTTAAGAAGAGACTGGACAGCCATTTGTCTGAAATGGTATAGGGTCTCCAGCTTGAGCAGGGGGCTGGACTAGATGACCTCCAAGGTCCCTTCCAACTCTTATTCTGATTAATCGATTGATCGAAATGACCCATGTGCCTCCTTACCTCCTCATCTTTGACCCCTCTGCAGCTGACTTCGGTTGGCTCATCCTGGCTAAGGTGAATTAAGCCCCCCCCTCCCCTGTGCGCCCCCCCCGCCCACCCGCCGATTCTCTTCTTTTTAGGAGAATCCCCCTTCTCTTTCTAGATGGCTCCCCACTTTAATTGAAAGCAAGCGACGACGCTGTGCAGGAAAACCCGGGCAGATACACCAAGTTGCATCTGGAAGTGCTTTGATGCTTCAGTCTGACTGGGTTACCTGCCAGCATCTGGAGGCCGAGAGGTAATTAAAGTGACAGCTGATCTGGCAGGAAGTGGGGGGGGGGGAAGAGACGGGAGGGGGAGGGCAGCAAGGCGCAGGTGGAGAGCAAAGGCATGCAGAAGAGCAGGACGGGCAGAGAGAGAGAGAGAGAGAGAGAGAGAGAGAGAGAGAGAGAGAGACAAGGGGCAAGCCTCGCTTGGGGAAGCCCAGCTGGATGAGGCCTTTGCTCACGGGGTCCCCTCCGGGCTCACCTTGGCGGCTGGAGCCTCCCAACGTCTCCTTACCTTCTGACCCAGAGCAGGAGGCATCGCTGCGAAGGGAGGGAGCAGCCCCCAGCTCTGGCTGGGCTTGGGAATGTCAATTGCTCATAAAAGAGCTTGTTAAATTTAATTAGGGGGAATCTGGCACAAGGTGGGCTGTGCCGTGTTGTGGAAGCAGTCGGAGAAACTGTTTCTTTATTTCCTTCTCCTCCTCCTCCTCCTCCTCTTCTTCCTCCTTCCCGTCTTCCTCCTCCTCCTCCTCCCCCTCTTCCTCTTCCTCCTCCTCCTTCTCCTTCTCCTCCTCCTCCTTCTCCTCCTCTTCCTCTTCTTCCTCCTCCTTCTCCTCCTCCTCTTCCTCCTCCTCTTCCTCCCTGCTCCTCCTCCTCCCCCTCTTCCTCCTCATCCTTCTCCTCCTCCTCCTCTTCCTCCTCCTCCTCTTCTTCCTCCTCCTCCTCCCTTCTAGAACATGGAACATAAAATAACAGAGCTGGAAGGGGCCTTGGAGGTCTTCTAGTCCAACCCCCTGCTTGAGCAAGAGACCCTCTACCATTTCAGACAAACGACTGTCCAAGCTCTTCTAAAAGAAAAACCCTTTCTGTGGCCAAGCTGGTTAAATTGTTCCAACTGCCAGGCCATTTCTCCTTAATTCCAGTTTGCTTCTCTCCTGGATTAGTTTCCATCCGTTGTTTCTTGTCCGGCCTTCAGGCGCTTTGGAGAATAATTTCTCTCCTCTTCTTCTTGTTTTTCCTCCTCATTCTTGGGGTGGGTGTGCGGGGATTTCTAGATACTTTCATCAAAATTGCCAGATAGCTTAGACTAAAGCAATATAGTTTGTGCTTCCCCCAAGTCTTAGGAACTCCCTTTGTGTCCTGGAATCTGGTTGTCAAAGAGTTGGGATAGAATAGAATAGAATAGAATAGAATAGAATAGAAGAGAAGAGAAGAGAAGAGAAGAGAAGAGAAGAGAAGAGAAGAGAAGAGAAGAGAAGAGAAGAGAAGAGAAGAGAAGAAATATTGGAGAATAGAATAGAATAGAATAGAATAGAATAGAATAGAATAGAATAGAATAGAATAGAATAGAATAGAATAGATGAAATGGAAAAAATGGAATTCAATAGAAAAAATGGAATAGAATAGAATAGAATAGAATAGAAGAGAAGAGAAGAGAAGAGAAGAGAAGAGAAGAGAAGAGAAGAGAAGAGAAGAGAAGAGAAGAGAACAGAACAGAACAGAACAGAACAGAAGAGAAGAGAATAAATATTGGACAATAGAATAGAATAGAATAGAATAGAATAGAATAGAATAGAATAGAATAGAATAGAATAGAATAGAATAGAATAGAATAGAATAGAAAATATGGAATGGAATCGAATATGGAATAGAATGAAGTAATAGAAGAATAGAATAGAATAGAATAGAATAGAATAGAATAGAATAGAATAGAATAGAATAGAATAGAATAGAATAGAATAGGAAGGGACCTTGGAGGTCTTCTAGTCCAGCCCCCAGCTCAAGCAGGAGAGCCTATACCATCTCAGGTAAGTGAGTGTCAAGCCTCTTCTTAAAAACATCCAGTGATGGAGCATCCACTATTTCTGGTGGCAAGGAGTTCCACTGGTTAATTGTCCTCACTGTTAGGAAGTTTCTTCTTAGTTCTAGGCTGCTTCTCTCCTTGACTAGTTTCCATCCGTTGCTTCTTCTCCTGCCTTCAGGCGCTTTGGAGAATAGCTTGACCCCCTCCTCTTCTTTGTGGCAGCTCCTCAAACACTAGAACGCTGCTATCGTGCCTCCCCTGTTTCTTCTTTTCTTTTGACTAGCCAGACCCAAGTCCTGCAGCCGTTCTTCGTATGTCTTGGTCTCCAGGCCTTGGATCATCTTAGCTGCCAAGGAAATGAGGGGTTCTCTCTTCCCCCTTGGTTGGGTGTTTTGGTCCAACTGGAGTTGGTGGTCTGAGACCCTAATCCTGAATGCCGATCCAGCCCTTTCACTGGGGGAGAACAAGAGGGCAGAAATCAGCCCAGCTTTGCAGATTCTTGACTTGTTTATCACGTCCTCCATGGGGCTGTTTTTAAAAAAGTTTTACAACAGAAACCCCTCCGTGCTTTGCAGCTGCCATGTTGCCTTTTCTGACTTCTCTGCCCTTCTGGGGCTCATGCAGTTATTTCCTAGAAAGTGCCTTGCTCCTTTCTTGAATGCAAGTGCCAATTCCAATTAGCTCAATTAATTTCACTCCTCCGTTTCAAATCAAGCTAATGAGAGCTGGAGTTGATCTCTGATTAAAATTTGAAGGCAGAAAATTAAATGCTGAGCTGTTTTTGGACTCTTGTGAATTTTCCCTTCCGTAACAAGAGGCTTGGGAAAGTCAGGAGTCGTTGAGAACAACACAGTTGGAAGGGACCTTGGAGGTCTTCTAGTCCAACCCCCTGCTCAAGCACGAAAGCGGGGGGGGGAATTCACTTTACAACCGTAGGATTCGTTTAACAGCGGCAGTGATTCGTTTAATAACCGTGAGAAAAAAGGTCACAAAATCAGCCGCGATTGGCTTAACGACTGCTTTGCATAGCGACAGAGATTCTGTTCCCAACCCTGGTCATAAATCAAGGACTTTACTTGTGACCAGAACCTCTTGTATGGTCTCAAAGGCTTAAATTCAGATACAAATCATTTTTAGAGTGTTTTTGTTTCCTACGATTAATTTTTCACGCTCAAATATTTCAGGTTTTTTTTAATCGGCAGGACTCAATTGGGGGTGGGGGGGACGCTTGTATTTCACTTGCACAAATATGCAAAGCGCCCCCACTTCACAGCTGCTCGCAATGACACAAGCCAATTCTTGCATTTGAAGCAGCGAAGGCGCACGGGCATAATTTCACAATGAGCACTTTTCCCTCTAAGTTGCATTAAGGTTTTGGCTGTAATTCTAGACACACACACACACACACACACCGTAAATGAGATGCACTTCCCAGTAAACGGGAAAGGATGGCAACTGGAGGATTAATTAATAAGGTTGAAGAGGAGGGTGGTCACCCTTGCAAAGTACTTAACACACATTCGGGGGCGTCTGCAAAACACGGTCAAAAAAGTCGAAGTGGCAGGCGTGATGGTGTTTGATCTCTAGTGGGTGAAGGCACCGGGTTAAAAACCAGGAGGTGGTGAGTTCTAGTCCCACCTTACTGCATGAAAGCCTGCTGGGTCCCTTTGAGCCAATCACCAGGAGACGGTGAGTTCTAGTGCTGCCTTAGGCATGAAAGCTAGCTGCGTGACTTTGGGCCAATCATCAGGAGACGGTGAATTCTAGTGCTGCCTTAGGCATGAAAGCTAAGTGGGTGACTTTGGGCCAATCACCAGGAGACTGTGAATTCTAGTGCTGCCTTAGGCATGAAAGCTAGCTGCGTGACTTTGGGCCAATCACCAGGAGATGGTGAGTTCTAGTCCTACCTTAGTCCTACCTTATTGGATGAAAGCTGGTTGGGTGACTTTGGGCCAATCACCAGGAGACGGTGAATTCTAGTGCTGCCTTAGGCATGAAAGCTAAGTGGGTGACTTTGGGCCAATCACCAGGAGACGGTGAATTCTAGTGCTGCCTTAGGCATGAAAGCTAGCTGCGTGACTTTGGGCCAATCACCAGGAGACGGTGAGTTCTAGTCCTGCCTTGGGCATGATAGTTGAATGGGTGACTTTGGGCCAATCACCAGGAGACAGTGAGTTCTAGTCTGCCTTAGGCATGAAAGTGAGGGCTGACCACTCAAACAGAATACTGCAGCCAATTTTGGTCACCATATCCCAAAAAAGATGTTGAGAGTTTGGAAAAAATTCAGAGAAGAGCAGCTAAGATGATTAAAGGCCTGGAGACTAAAATATACAAAGAAGGGCTGCAGGACTTGGGTTTGGCTAGTCTACAGAAAAGAAGAAATAGGGCAGACATGATAGCAGTCTTCCAGATGGGGTCAGGTTATTCACCAGAGCACCGGAGGGAAGGACGAGAAACAGTGGATGGAAACTGATCAAGGAGAGAAGCAACCTGGAACTAAGGAGAAACTTCCTGACAGTGAGGACAATTAACCGGTGGAACAGAAGTTGCCACCAGAAATCCTGGGCGCTCCATCACTGGAGGTTTTTAAGAAGAGACTAGACAGTCACTTGTCTGAGATGGTATAGGTTCTCCTGCTTGAGCAGAGGGCTGGACTAGAAGACCTCCAAGGTCCCTTCCACTTCTATTCCATTCAAAAGTTCCCAGGGATGATGGTCGCTGTGGGCCAGGAGGCAGATCAACGCCAGCATGACCGGCCCTCTCACCCTGGCAATTACATGAATTGCTCATTAACAAGGGATCTATTGGGGTGTCTGCATGGCAGGTCAAAAATCAAGACGGTGGAGCCCATCCATGGATTCATAGAACTATTACTACAAGCTCTGCCCTTATCATACAGCTAATCCTCGACTTACGACAGTTCATTTAGCGACCGTTCCAAGATACAACAGCAGTGAAAAAAGGGACCCGTGGCCATTTTTCCAGCTTAATGACCATGGCAGGATTCCCACGGTCAGGTTGACGAAAACTCGGAGACTTGGCAACTGACTCATACTTACGACGGCTGCATTGCCCCAGGGTCACGTGATCCCCTATTGCAGGGGTAGGCAACCTCGGCTCTTTTATGACTCATGGACTTCAACTCCCAGAATTCCTGAGTCAGCATAGCTGACTCAGGAATTCTGGGAGTTGAAGTCCATGAGTCATAAAAGAGCCGAGGTTGCCTACCCCTGCCCTATTGCAACCTTCTGACAAGCCGAATCAACAGCAACCGTTCCTTCTATGTTTTAGCCTCCCGTCCCCTGATCCTCTTGGTTGCTCTTCTCTGCACTCTTTCCAGAGTCTCAACATCTTTTTTTTTTTTTACATCGTGGTGACCAAAACTGGATGCAGGATTCCAGGTGTGGCCTTAGACAGACTTGACCCCAAAGTTGCAGGGCAAAGCCGAGTTATCACTCTCCTTATGTCGGAGAAGAATAAAGGGGTCTAACCCTGTTTTGTTTTGCTATTTGTTGTTGTTGTTGTTGTTGCTGTTAAGTGTCTGATTTAAGTGCACCGAGAGAGTTAAGGACAGAGACTCAATCTGAATAATGGATAACTTGACTCAAACCGAGGCAGCGTGGATGATCCACTGTGACACTTCTAAAAAGTTGACTTTTTAAAAGTGGACTTTTTTAAAAAAAAAAAAAGAAAAAGAAAAGAGAGAGAGAGAGAGAGAGAGGGAAGGAGCATTCCTTGGGGAATTCTGGGAGTTGAAGTCGCCGTATCTTAAAATGGCCAAGTTTGAGAAAACACTGGACTAATCAAATAAAAATGTTCTTTAAACCCCTTTTAAAAGCCAGCCAACTTTTAGAGAAAGAAAGAGTCCCCGTGAACAAGGAACCGGAAGCGAGTCCTGCTCCGAAGAGCCAGAAGAAATGGGGGCAGAGAAGAAATCAGAATCAGAACAGAACCGGAAGGGACCTTGGAGGTCTTCTAGTCCAGCCCCCCAGCTCAAGCAGAAAACCCTGTAACCATTTCAGAGAAGGGGCTGCCCAATCTCTTCTTGAAAGCTTCCAGGGATGAAGCACGCACAACTTCTTGTGGCAAGGTGTTCCTCTGCTCAATTGTCCTCACTCTTGAGAAGTTTCTCCTTAATTCCAGAGCTGGGGAAGGGCAAAAGACCGAGGGTGACATGGATCAGAAGCCCCATTTCTTTAAGCTGGGCTTGGCTTGAACTTGTCTGAGATGGCATAGGTTCTCCTGCTTGAGCAGGGGGCTGGACTAGAAGACCTCCAAGGTCCCTTCCAGCTCTATTCCATCCTAAAGGGAGCTGGCGAACAGCCTGGCACAGAACAAGAGAGGAACTAACTGCTCAGGGCTCCATCAGGCTGGAAAAAGGGACCTGGATGACTGAGAATCTCCATAGACATTTAGCTATGCTGTCAAGTTTCCGACGTCTGGGCTTTTCAAGTGACTCTGAGGCATTGTTTACCTTAAAAGTCCTTTATTAGCCTAATACATTTGCTCGAAGGAAGCTGGAATCTGAAATCTCCGCCCCCTTGCACAATAGATTAAAACACAATTCTCCACCTTTCTAATTTTGTCATTAATCACATTCTCCACTTGATTTAAAGAATCAGTTTCCCTTCCGTCCCGCCAAAGCCTTATCTTCTTTAGAGAGACAAATGGCCTTGAAAGTGCATTCCTACTCATCCCCCCGCCTAACCTTAAACTAAAGCAATACACAAGTCTAGGGGTAGGCAACCTCGGCTCTTTTATGACTCATGGACTTCAACTCCCAGAATTCCTGAGTCAGCTATGCTGACTCAGGAATTCTGGGAGTTGAAGTCCATGAGTCATAAAAGAGCCGAGGTTGCCTACCCCTGCACTAGTCTTAAAGCAATACACAAGTTTAACATATGAAACGGCTACTTCTTCATCTCTTATCAAGCAAGAACATTCGATGTTAGCAGCGTTGACATATGCGCTTTGGGACGGGCCCCCTTCAAACGGTGCGGGAGTCTGAACAAATTTCCAGATTATTATTTTTTTTAAAAGGAGGCTACGGGGTTCGTGTGGCTCCGAGGGCACAGATATACATCCAAGCGGCTTCAACGGCTCTCAGAAAGAGTACTAACGACCAGATGACTGCAAGGAAGACAAATCCTTCCGTTCTCCACTGCCCAGTCAGAACTGAAGAAGCTCCGTGGATGAGAAGTGAAATGTCTTCCGGCAAAGCCAGGAAGTCCAGTTGCCTTTTGCAAGAAAGCGCCTTTGAGACTGGGAATTGATTACTTTGGTCTCAGCACAATGAGGTTGTGCGGGTCCTGGGTGCCCTCTGAGCTTGGCTGTTTATTGCAGACAATTCATTACCAACCTAATGAGCATCATCGCTACTAGAAGAAGGTGGGGCTTGCAGAAAGGAGGAGGAGGAGGAGGAGGAGGAGGAGGAGGAGGAGGAGGAGGAGGAGGAGGAGGAGGAGGAGGAGGAGGAGGACTATGGCA
>CM044356.1:220508805-220585844 GCA_024294585.1 Vipera latastei
GGGGTACCTGGCTCAATAGTAGCAACTGCAAGAGGGATCTCGGAGTCCTAGTGGACAATCCTTAAACAGGAGCCAGCCGTGTGCTGCAGCTGCCAAAAAAGCCAACACAGTGCTAGGCTGCATTAACAGAGGGATAGAATCAAGATCACGTGAAGTACTAAGACCACTTTACAAGGCCTTGGTAAGGCCACACCTGGGAATACTACATCCATTTTTGGTCACCACGATGTAAAAAAGATGTTCAGACTCTGGAAAGAGGGCAGAGAAGAGCAACCAAGATGATCAGGGGACTGGAGGCTAAAACATATAGGGAACGGTTGCTGGAACTGGGTATGCCTTAGTCTAATGAAGAGAAGAACGAGGGGGTGACATGACAGCACTGTTCCAATATCTCAGGGGCTGCCCCAAAGAAGAGGCAGTCAAGCTATTCTCCAAAGAGCCCGAAGGCAGGACAAGAAGCAACGGATGGAAACTAACCAAGGAGAGAAGCAACCTAGAACTAAGGGAGAAACTTCCTGACAGTTAGAACAACTAACCAGTGGAACCACCTGCCTCCAGAAGCTGTGAATGCTCCAACACTGGAAGTTTTAAGAAGAGACTGGACAGCCATTTGCCTGAAATGGTCTAGGGTTTCCTGCCTGAGCAGGTGGTTGGACTAGATGACCTCCAAGGTCCCTTCCAACTATTCTATTCTATTCTATTCTATTCTATTCTATTCTATTCTATTCTATTCTCTATTCTATTCTATTCTATTCTATTCTATTCTATTCTATTCTATTCTATTCTATTCCATTCCATTCCATTCCATTCCATTCATTCCATTCCTTTCCATTCCATATTTTCTATTCCTACTCTATTCTACTCTATTCCAGTCCAGTCCAGTCCAGTCTAGTCTATTCTTATTCTATTCTATTTCACTTTACCTGTTAAATTTATTTGCCATTCGTCTCATTTCGAAAAGACTCCGGCTGGCTTTCAGCATAGAACCATTAACAGCATCAGAAATAAATATTTCTAACCTTAAATCTGACTGCCCCCCCACTCTACCCTCGTGGGGGGCCAAGTGGGGCATCCACAGGGTCAGGAAGGGGGCCTGTTTAACCTCCAAATAAGCAGTCAGGCCTGGAAGCCCCAGCCAAGCTGTCAGATGCGTGCGGGTTGCATCCCCGGGACCCCCCTCGCCTGCCCTACCCTCGGCCGAGCCCATTTATTAGGATGATGGAAGCCGAGGAATGTAAAAATTGCACTCCTTCCTTAATGAGCAGCCGAAGGGATCGGTAAGCATAATTTCAGAGGGCGAGTAATATTTTATATAATCGCCGAGCGGTTCAAATTGAAAACCCCCCACTGAATCAATATTTACTGCGTCGAAACGAAATGAATAGTAATAAGTCACTAAGCTCCCTGTCCTGTTCATAAAATAAAATAAAATAAAAATTATAAAAATGAGCACAGGCACGAGGAGACCCATCGCATTAACTTTTACAGCACTCGGGGAGTCGTAACCGTTCTCATAAAATCAAACTTCCAAAAAACAAAAGACAAAACCCTGTACCAGGCAAGCTTCTGAGGTTCAGCAGCGGGGCGTGAAGACGGGGCGGGCTGGCGAGGGGGGGGTGTCCTGCACCGAAAGGCCGAGGAAGAGCCAGCCACTCCTGGAAAACCTAGGAACGGAGGCCGTGGCATTCACAGAAAGGGTGTGCAAAGCTGAGCAACCAGCACAGATCCGGCACACGTGGTCCTCGGCTTACGAACAGGGTTGACCCCCAAAAGGTCAGTTGCTAAGCGAAGGTTGCAAAAGGGAATAGAATGGAATGGAATGGAACAGAACGGAATGGAACAGAACAGAACAGAATAGAAAATATGAAATGGAATGGAATGGAATGGAATCGAATAGAAAATATGGAATGGAATGAAGAATAGAATAGAATAGAATAGAATAGAATAGAATAGAATAGAATAGAATAGAATAGAATAGAATAGAATAGAATAGAATAGAATAGAATAGAATAGAATAGAAAATATGGAATGGAATGGAATGGAATGGAATCGAATAGAAATAGAAATAGAAATAGAAATAGAATAGAATAGAATAGAATAGAATAGAATAGAATATATGGAATGGAATGGAATGGAATGGAATAGAATAGAATAGAATAGAATAGAATAGAATAGAATAGAATAGAATAGAATAGAATAGAATAGAACTAGAATAGAATAGAATAGAATAATAGAATAGAATAGAAGAATAGAATAGAATAGAATAGAATAGAATAGATAGAATAGAATATGGAATGGAATGGAATGGAATGGAATGGAATAGAATAGATAGAATAGAATAGAATAGAATAGATAGAATAGAATAGAATAGAATAGAATAGAATAGAATAGAATAGAATAGAATAGAATAGAATAGAATAGAATAGAAAAATATGGCATGGAATAGAATAGAATAGAATAGAATAGAATAGAATAGAATAGAATAGAACAGAACAGAACAGAACAGAACAGAACAGAACAGAACAGAACAGAACAGAATAGAATAGAATAGAATAGAATAGAATAGAATAGAATAGAAAATATGAAATGGGATGGGATGGGATGGGATGGGATGGGATGGGATGGGATGGGATGGGATGGGATGGAATGGAATGGAATAGAATAGAATGGAATAGAATAGAATAATCTTTATTGTCATTGTGTATCCCACAACGAAATTAAGCGCTGTCCACAGTACACACTACGCACAAGTAAAAACCACAAGTAAAAACATACATTATATACACACATCCTTCACATTCGGGATACTGCAGCCATCCTTAATATCATGTGAGTACATATGAGGATGCCGCAACGGTCGTAAGTCTGTAAAACGGTCATAAGCCACCTTTTTCACTGCCATTGTCACTTTGGACAGTCATTAAACCAATTTATTTTTATTTATTTATTTGGAAAATTTATATAGCCGTCTACACTCACAGCAACTCTAGGCAACTTACAAACAACAACAGCAACAACATAGAAAAACATTAAAAACTCCAGTTCAAATACAAAAAAAAGTCATTAAGTCGAGGACTATCTGTACAGGAACGTTTGTGCAAGCGAGCTGGAGGAATCAGAATTTGATTTTAACAGAACCACAGAACCACAGAGCTGGAAGGGACCCTGGAGGTCTTCTAGTCCCACCCCCTGCTGACGCAGGACACCCAAGATTATTCCAAACAAATCGCTGTCCAAATCAGACCAATGATTGTCTGATGTCAGCCTACCAAGAGTGAAGGTGACCAACCTGGCAGTAAAAAATACAATTTGGATGAGACATTTTTCAGCTCATACTTCCTCACTTTGGAATGAAGGGTGGGGGGGAGGAAGGATGGCATCCATCCAAATTCCAGAGGGGTGTGTGTGTGTGTGTGTGTGTGAAATCCAGTGGGACATTCCAGAGCTGAATGCCAATTCCCACAGCCCTCCAGCCCCAGCCCCATCATTTGAAAACGGCAAATCTGGGGTCCCTCAGACTGGGAAAGTCTTTTTCTCGGGTGCCTCTCATCCTAAGAAATAATAATTATCATCATCATCATTGAAAACTTCACTGCAACTGTTGATAAATTTAAGTAGCCTTTGCCCATATTTCAAGGAATGCTACAGGACGGAATGCCTTAAGCAGACAAAGCTATAAACCTTTGCATATGCATGTATGTATGTATGTATGTATTTATGTATGTATTTATGTATGTCCCGGAGATGCTTCCTGCACGAAACCTGGTTCTGTTTCATCAGGCCGCGAGTGGGCAGAGAAGGAAAAGGCAGCTTCCTCCAAACCCGTCTTCCATCCGGCCGTCCTTGCCATCTAGCAGGCAACCCAGTGATGGGCTAGAGGTGGGGAAACCAGAAGCCTTTCCCCTCCGGAGGTCAGCCAGGCTGGGCCCTCTTTTTTTTTTTAATTGAAAAGTTTTAAAAATACATTTTTGAATACAAAAAAAGAGGGGGGGAAAAAACCCTCCTCCTCCCCCCCTCTCCCCAACCCCTCCCTCCCTCTCCCTCCCTCTCCCGACTTCCCAGAGCTGAATACAGGGTATAAGAATACAAACAAAGCATAATCTAAAATATGCTAACAACAATAATAAAAACATTAAAATCTATCGCACTTTAACTCTCCATCGTCCAGAGCCCTCTTGTCTTCTCAATTCTCTTTCCTTCCCCCTCGCTATGAGGTGAACCAACAACTAATCAAAGGGAATCTCTGTAGCTCAGGGTTGAAATGAGGCGATGTTTCATGACCCAATTAATATAACATCATCAATACTAGAAGGGAGTGGGTTTTGCGAGGAGGAGGGAGGAGGAGGAGGAGGAGGAGGAGGAGGAGGAGGAGGAGGAGGAGGGAGGAGGAGGAGGAGGAGGAGGAGGAGAAGAACTGTGGGGATTTTGGTGCCCTCTGAGCTGGTGTGGTTTTTCTTGCAGACGTTTCATGACCCAACTAGGGACATCATCAGTGCTTACTAAGGTCTAACATCATTAGACCTTACCTAATTTAGGTAATGAAATGTCTACAAGAAAACAACCAAGCTCAGAGGGCACCATGTTCTTATAGGGCTTTCAGAATTGTAATTGCTTCTATATTTACCTGGATTGCCTGGTAGATGGCAATGACAGCCAGGGAAGGGGAGGGGAGGGAAAGGGGACGGGGAGGAGGGGAGGGGAGGGAAGAGAGAGGAGAGAAGAGAAGAGAAGAGAAGAGAAGAGAAGAGAAGAGAAGAGAAGAGAAGAGAAGAGAAGAGAAGAGAAGAGAAGAGAAGAGAAGAGAAGAGAAGAGAAGAGAAGAGAAGAGGGAGGGGCTCCAGGTCAATCTTTCTCTGGCTGTTCTTTCTCTCTCCCTCGCTCCCAAGGGAGAAAGCGCCAAGGGGCTTCTGCACAGGGCAGGGGCAAGGCCCAGCGCCAGGGGCTCCCAGCCGGAGGGTCCATTGCCCCCCCACTTCCCGGCCAGCCCCCCCCCTCCGTGTGCCTACGTCTCCCGCGAGGGAGAAACAGGTGGACTCCGGGAGAGAAGGGGCGGTGGGCTTCAGCCCGGAAGGGGAAGCTTAGTGCAGTGAAAGCCAAGGCCAGGCCTTTGCCCAAGGCAGCCAGCCCCCTTCCTGCCCCGGGATCAGGGACCCCTTCCTGGGCAGCCCAGATGCCGGCAACATCTGGGGCCAGCTGCCGGAGAGACCCCTTCCGCTCAAGAGCAGCTGGCAACGTTGATGCCAGAATTCCCTAGGGCCGGAGGAGGAATTCTGGGAGTCCACAAGTCTGAAAAGTGGCCGAGTTTGGGGACCGACAGGAAGCTAGCCAAGCCGTTTTCCCGGGGGGGGGGGAGCGGAAAGAGAGGCAGGGGGAAAAAAGAGGCTTTTTCTCTCTACTTCTCCGAAGATACTCAGGCACGCCGAGCCCCAGGAGGAGGAAGGGAAAGGGAAAAAAGAAAAAGAAAAGTTTGGAGAACATCAAACATCCGGCCAACTAAATAACCCGTAATTGTTTCCCCAGGTGCGCGAGTGACAGTTTTTATTTTTAATAGGATCGATTTTTTTTAAAAAAAGGCACTCCTCCATTAACCAAAATTAAAAAAAAAGAAAAAGAAAATCCCATTATTCTTAAGTATTTTCATATGCATTTAAAGCTGCTCGTTAACCTCTCAGTCCCGGCTTTATTTGGTTTTCATTAGTTCCTCCAAAGTAGAGCTCAATTACTATAGCTGCTCCCTGGAGGACCAGGAAACTCGGCTGCAACTGCCACCTGGCCCCCTCCCCAAATCCTCGGAAGACCCCTACACCACACACACACACACACACACACATACACACACACTTCAGACCCACAAGTGCCCCTGTGAGAGAGGCAGTGCGCCGGGCTGGGCTTTGGAAAAGCTGAGCGGCAGGATTTGAACTACGGTCTGGGCACTGAACAGCCAAAACTATTTAATAACAACAACAATAATAAAGTTGGAAGGGACCTTGGAGGTCATCTAGTCCAACCCCCTGCTAAGGCAGGAAACCCTATACCATTTCAGGCAAATGGCTGTCCAGTCTCTTCTTAAAAACTTCCAGCGTTGGAGCATCCACAGCTTCTGGAGGCAAGGAGTTCCACTGATTAATTGTTCCCACTTTCAGGAAGTTTCTCCTTAGTTCTAGGTTGCTTCTCTCCTTGACTAGTTTCCATCCGTTGCTTCTTGTCCTGCCTTTGGGCGCTTTGGAGAATAGCTTGACTCCCTCTTCTTTGGGGCAGCCCCTGAGATACTGGGACGCTGCTATCATCTCATCCTTCTTTTCATGAAAATAGACATACCCAATTCCAGCCAGTCTCTTTCGTATCTTTTAGCCCCCTAAAATCATCTTTGCTGCTCTTCTCTGCAGCCTTTCCAGAGTCTCAACATCTTTTTTTCACATTGTGTTTGTTTTATATAACTTCTCAGAAACACAGGCGCGCAGAGGGATTAAGACAGAAAAGATTTTTTAAAAAAAAAAATCGACGCTACTATTATCTCCCTCTTCAGTAACATTTCCTATCCCAGCAGACGAACTTCACGTTCATGAGTTGTCATTTTTGGAGACTTGTTTTAACAGTCTTTCACAGAGAGAGAGAGAGAGAGAGAGACAGAGAGAGAAAGGGGTGGGGGGGAAAAAACCCCGTATTGCTAAACTTTTACAAAACACACCCAGGTGATTAAAACAAAATCAAAGACGGAAAGATTCGGCTCTGCCCACGATGGAGGGGCCGGCTGGCGAAAAGGACGGAAGTGGCTGAGCTGGCAAAACGGACTTCTTTGATCAGAGAAAAAGATATTACGTACGGTGATTGCGTGAAATAGGGAAAAAAACCCACAAACTTATGATTTACGGTGGGGATGATTAGAGGGGATGGATGATAGAAAGGAGAGAGGGACGTGGTACCCACCGAGTAAGAAGTGAACTTATCATTGTGTTTATAACTGTGTAGAGAAGACCGGAAGCGGCTTCTCCGTATCTTTTTTCTCTTTCCGCTCTATGTTTGTTCTCCCTTTGTGCGTGTTTAGCTCTCTCTCTGATTTTCTTCTTTTTCTCCCTCTACGTTAGTTTGTATTGGTTTTTCATCTTTATTTTAAAAAACGTAATTGATAAAAAAAAAATATGTAGAAACCTTTAAAACAAAGGGGCGAATGCGTGCAAGGGAATACCACAAACACACCTTCTCAAATTGACCACCTGGCAGAATCAGACGTGATGGAAAAGGTTTTTTTTAAAAAAAGTTAGCCGCTTAAGCCTAAAGTTCAGGCGTTTTTCTCATTACTTTGATCGACTGAACTGGGAAGGAGGAAAAAGGGTCAAGAGGAAATCTTGGTCACCACGATGTAAAAAAGACGCTGAGACTCTGGGAAGAGTGTAGAGAAGAGCAACAAGGATGATCAGGGGACTGGAGGCCAAAACATATAGGGAACGGTTGGTGGAATTGGGAATGTCTAGTCCAGGGGTCAGCAACCTGAAACAGTGAAAGAGCCACTCGGAACCGGTTCCCTCACAAAAGGAAAAACTGGGAGCTGCAAAAAATGTGTCCACATGCGCATACATGTGCGCATGCACAGAACAGGGTTTGACTGAAGAGTGGAGCCAAGGCGAGATATGCACCTACCCTGCATATTTGAATTGATTGGTTGAACTTTTTTAGTCCCACTTTTTTCTTTTTTGGACTACACATGGCAGAGGACTGGGAACCGCAGGTTGCAGACCTGTGGTCTAGTCTAATGAGGAGAAGGACGAGGGGGGACAGGACAGCAGTCTTCCAGTATCTGAGGGGCTGCCCCAAAGAAGAGGGAGTCAAGCTATTCTCCTAAGCCCCTGAAGCCAGGAGAAGAAGCAACAGATGGAAAGAGAACAATTAACCAGTGGAATGTTTTGCCTCCAGAAGTTGTGGGTGCAGCACAAGACCCTCACCTGACGTGACCCTCACCTGACCCCTCACAAGACCCTCACCTGACGTGACCCACAACTGACCCATCACCACCCCTCACAAGACCCTCACCTGATGTGACCCACACTTGACTCCTCACAAGACCCTCACCTGACGTGACCCTCACCTGACCCATCACCACACCCCTCAAAAGACCCTCACCTGACGTGACCCACAACTGACCCATCACCACCCCTCACAAGACCCTCACATGATGTGACCCACACTTGACTCCTCACAAGACCCTCACCTGATGTGACCCTCACCTGACCCATCACCACACCCCTCAAAAGACCCTCACCTGACGTGACCCACAACTGACCCATCACCACCCCTCACAAGACCCTCACATGATGTGACCCACACTTGACTCCGCACAAGACCCTCACCTGATGTGACCCTCACCTGACCCATCACCACACCCCTCAAAAGACCCTCACCTGACGTGACCCACACCTGACCCCTCACAAGACCTTCACCTGAGGTGACCCACACCTGACCCATCACCACACCCCTCACAAGACCCTCACCTGATGTGACCCACACCTGACCCATCACCACCCTTCACCAGACCCTCACTTGACGGGACCCTCCCATCATCAAAGACCACACCTGAAGCCCTTGTCAAGAGGAGATCACCCCCTAAGGTCCACTGAAGAGTTTCATTACCCAGCCTGGTCCCGAGACGTTCGGCAACCAGCCCACCGGCTCGGAGAACGACCCTCGGCCTCCTCCTCCAGACGGGCTCCAGAGATTTGCCCCTACCGCAAATCAGCCGCAGACCCTTTTGCGCAGGGGGGGGTGTCCGTTCCTCCGGAGGGTCTCCAGCGATCAAATCAAGGCAGATAATTATCCGCAGCGCTGGGCCTTTGGCGGGCAGAAAACCCTCCTTCGCTCATGTATTTACCCCGTCCGTTTTTACGCCCGCCCGGCTCCCCCAGGAGCCAAACAAGCCGCAATGAATTGAAATGAGCCCGGCGAATCAATCACGGACCAACGAGGAAAATTAAACGGAGGTGAATAGTCCGTTCAAAGAGCAGATGTCAACTTCAAAACATTAAAATACAGACTCCAAAAAAAAAATGGGTTTGTGGGGTTTTTTTTGGCGCGTCAGGAAATGAAAAAAAAATAATACACCAGCAAAACAAACCTTGTGCAAGACTACGACACAAAGAGGGAAAAAACAAAACAAGCACCCACGTAAATTGTGTATCCCCCCCTTCCAGAGTTGAATACCGATAAATACAGATCAAAAATAAGAACTCCCAAAGCTTTCTGAAGCCCAGGGGGGGGGGGAGGAGGAGGAGACTGTTCAAAAGATGAGTACAAGAAGTCCTCGGCTTACGACAGTTCGTTTAGCGACCGTTCAAAGTAACAAAGGTGACTTAGGACCGTTGTTCACCCTTACAATCTTTGCAGGGTCATCCAAATTCAGCCGCTCAGCAACTGGCTCGTACTCATGAGGGGGTCGCAGCATCCCGGGGTCACGCGACAACCCCCCCCAGCCCCTTCTGACAAGCAAAGAGGTGGTGAGTTCTAGTTCTGCCTTAGGTAGGAAAGCCCTCAGGGTGACTTTGGGCCAATCACCAGGCGACTTGTGAGTTCTAGTCCCGCCTTAGGCATGAGAGCGAGCTGGGTGACGCTGGGCCAGTCCCATTCTCTGTGCTCAACCCACCTCATAGGGCTGTTGTTGTGGGGAAAATAGGAGGAGGAAAAGGTATTAGATATGTTTGTTATCTAGAGTTGTTTATAAAAATAATAAAGCCCAGAAACAAACAAACAAACAGAACCAGGACGCTTATGCAGACCAGATTTCTGAAAACTAGGGTCTTCCAGACAGTCTGATTCAGGCTCTATTGATTGATTGATTGAGTGAGTGAGTGAAATGGTCTAGGCAGGGTCTCCTGCCTGAAGCAGGGGGTTGGACTAGATGACCTCCAAAGTCCCTTCCAACTTTATTATTCATGTTTTTGTTATTGTCGTTGTTATTGATCATCGCACCTATGACTATTGGTACTACCCTTGCTTGCCTTTGCCACAGTCTTTCTATTTCTATTTGTGGGTCTTCGTTGTTGTTGTTGTTGTTGTTGTTATTGATCATCGCACAGTCAGCCAGATGTTCAGACTGGATCTGGCATTTTTGTCTACCTATCGAGTCCTTCCCAAGGACCTGGGATAGGCAGATGTGGATGTTTGGTGGTATTACAGATCTCGTCGCAGGATGGAAGCAGTTCCTAGTAAGGCCGCCTTTGGCAATTGACTGATGGCGAATTTGTCAATGCCGATGATGGTGCTCAAGTGGTGCTCCAGTTGTTTTGGGATTGCACCCAAGGCGCCTATGACTATTGGTACTACCCTTGCTTGCCTTTGCCACAGTCTATTTCTATTTCTATTTGTAGGTCTTTGTTGTTGTTGTTGTTGTTGTTGTTATAACCTTTATTCATTAAACATTAAACTCAAGTCAACTGAACACTCAAATTGACTGGCGCTAATGGTTGACACGGGTTGCTGCCAGCATCCTAGGTATCAACCAGGTATCTCCTTAAAATGTAAGATGTTGTTGTTGTTGTTGCTGTTGTTGTTGTTATATCTTCCTGGAAGCTGGCCTTAAAAGCTGGGGCTTATTGAAATGTTGTCCAAGTACCCAGATGGCCCAAGGTTGGAGGCCGCCTGCTCTTAACCCTGTTTGTCTGTTTGCCTTCCCAAAGTAAAAACCAACCATTTCCCCCCTTGCAGATAAAATCATAACTGATTTTTTTTTAAAAAAAAATAAAAATAAAAAAATGAAGGGCTCTGCTGGCAAACCCCAGAAATTTATGGTGCTTCTGCTGAAGCTCAACCTGCCTTCCCGAGGAATATAAAAGCAAGAGAAACAGGGAATTTTTTTAAAAAAAAAAATCCCCAAAGGAATAAAGGAAGGGAGAAGAAAGCAGAACCCATAAATCTGAACCTCATTGGGGCTCTTATTAAGTAAATTAATTTAAGTTAATTTAACTCGATCACGGCTCCCGATCACCGTGATTTAGCGATGGGGGGAAAATTGCATTCGGAAAGGCCAGGCAGACTAGATAGGAGGAGGGGAGGAAATTAGATCCACTTAGCCCTGGTGAATTAAGAGGGAAATAGCAGGTGTAAATTTCACCTTATCAAGAGGAGGGAAAATTATCCTCATAAATTGGGAGAAACAGCCCCTGGGTCGCTTATAAATCTATTTAAAACAAAAATATTGCAAAAGTGCAGTAAAATGAATTTAAAATATACCGCCCCCCCCATCCACGATCTCCGGATCGTGGATGGGGTGCAGCAAAGGCAGACACAGGGGAGAAAGTGATGCAGCGGTTCACTTTGTCACACGGTCGCTAAGCGAATCCAGCTTCCCCCGCCGACTTTGCTGGTCGGATGGTCGCAAAAGGGGATTACGTGACACCCCCTCCCCGGGCGATGCCGCGAGCATCATAAATACGAGTCGGTCACCAAGGGTGACATGACCACGGAGATGCCGCAACGGTCATGAAAACCAGTCGTAAGTCACTTTCTCAGTGCCGTTGTAACTTTGAAGGGCCACTGAAGAAAGCCCTCGACCGGTGATTCATTTAATGACCGTTCGAACGGCACTGAAAAAAAGAGAGTTGTGGCCGTTTTTCACGCTTGGGTCCATTGCAGCATCTCCACGGTCAGATGCTCGGCAAACCGGCTCACATCGACGAGGGTTGTAGTGTCCCGTGTGTGTGTGTGTGTGTGTGTGTGTGTGTGTGTTTGAGAGAGAGAGAGAGAGACGCAATCCCCTTTTACGACCTTCTGACAAGCAAAGTCAACCGGGGGAAGCTGGATTCACTTAACGGCCGTGTGACCAAATTAAACTGCAATGATTCAATTAACTAGCAAGAAAGGTCATAAAACAGGACAAAACTCACTTAATGAATGTCTCGCCTGCACTTTCGCTGAGAGCGGAATGGCAGTGGATTATCGCAAGCCTAAGAATCTAGAACAGAACAGAAGCTGGAAGGGGCCTTGGAGGTCTTCTAGTCCAGCCCCCTGCTCAAGCAGGAGAACCTATACCATCTCAGGCAAGTGACTGTCCAGTCTCTTTTTAAAGACCTCCAGCGATGGAGCACCCAGGATTTCTGGGGGCAAGCTGTTCCACTGGTTTAATTGTCCTCACTGTCAGGAAGTTTCTCCTTAATTCCAGGTTGCTTCTCTCCTTGATCAGTTAGAATAGAATAGAAGCTGGAAGGGACCTTGGAGGTCTTCTAGTCCAGCCCCCCGCTCAAGCAGGAGAACCTACACCATCTCAGACAAGTGACTGTCCAGCCTTTTCTTTATAACCTCCAGTGATGGGAGTACCCACGATTTCTGGAGGCAACTTCTGTTCCACTGGCTAATTGTCCTCACTGTTAGGAAGTTTCTCCTTAATTCCAGGTTGCTTCTCTCTTTGGTCAGTTTCCAACCATAGTTTCTCGTCCTTCCCTCTGACCCCTTCTTCTTTGAGGCAGCCCCTCAGATACTGGAGCACTGCTATCATGTCACCCCTGTTTCTTCTTTTCTTTAGACTAGCCAAACCCAAGTCCCGCAGCCATTCTTCGTATGTTTTAGTCTCCAGGCCTCGGATCATCTTACTTGCTCTTCTCTGAATTTTTTCCAAAGCCTCAACATCTTTTCTGTGATACGGTGACCAAAATTGGCTGCAGTATTCCAGGTGTGACCTCACTAGGGCTTTGTAAAGCAGCCTATTATCCCAGAAAACTGACTCACCTCTGAGAATAATTCCAAATAACATTCCTGGACCCTAACTCCCCCCCCTCCTCCTCCTCGACCCAATTCCTAAATTAAAAACGCGGCACCAGGAGCGCGACCGGCTATTTTTAGGAAAGGGATAATCAATTGTTTGAGGAAGGTAGTAAATGGCACCACCACTTCCATTTCCAACGCCCCGAAATAGTAAATTGTTTTGACACTGTCAAGCGCCACTAAATGGCTGGGCGACAGAAGTTCCCCCAGATAAAGCATCTGGTTCTTAATTTTTAAACTGTTTTCAAACAGCAACAAATACTGAATAATCAGCTTTTTTTTTTAAAGCAAAAAAGAGAAAGAGAGAGAGAGGATCAGCACTTTCTTTTATTTCACCGAGTAATTGAAGAAGTTTGTTCTGATTTTTTTTTTAAAAAAAAAAAATCATTTCCCCTCTTTTCAAGCCAGCCGCCAGCCTCGTTTGTAAAAGTTTTATAATATATTCAGAGGCTTTAAACTACAGCTATTGATCATCCATTGGTGTGTGTGTGTGTGTGTGTGTGTGGTTTTCTAAGGAACTCAGGGATGGAAATATCCTTCCTCGAATCTCAGGGCCAATCGGAAGGGGAGACCACAAACAGGGTCAGCTGCAAGCCCTCACGACAAGGTGGAAACCAGCCACCTGCAGGCCTTGGGAAGGTCTTGGGAAAGAGGCAACATGCAGGTTGAAAATAGGGAGGGGGGGGGGCAGGTAAAAATACAGGTAGTCCACTCAAGTTACGACCGTCACGGAGCCTGCCATCACAGTCGTAACACGCGACAGTCACATAAGTGACCTGGTTTTGCCACCTTTTTTTTTTTTGCAACGGTCGTTAAGTAAATCATCACGGACATTAAGGGAACCGGTGGCTCACTAGGGGCGCGGGGTTATTGAAAATCGGGAAGAAATGCCATTTTTCGGCAAAAGCTGTAGTAAAAAGTCAGACAGCTGTTAAGTTGTTATCACACCGAAGTACTGCAGCCCTGCAGTTACAGCCGCAGCTGAGCCCAAAATGGGTGTTGCGAAGGGAAACATTTCTTAAGGGGGACTTGCCCCGTTTTATGACTTTTCCTGCTACGGCTGTTAAGTGAATCGCCGCATTTGTTAAGTGGGTAACATGGTTGGGAAGCGAATCCGGCTTCCCCTCTTGATTTTGCTTGTCGGACATTCGCAAAAGGGGATTGCATCACACACACACACACACACACACACACACACACACACACACACACAGGGACACGGCGACCGTCATAAATACAAACCCGCTGCCAAGCGTTGGAATTTGGACCCTGTGCCCACGGAGGATGCTGTGATGGCCAGTCATAAGCCACTATTTTTCAGTGCTGTTGCAACTTTGGTCAGTCTCTAAATGGGGCGTTGTAGGTTGAGGACTTACCTGTATTCTCCTTTTTCAAAAAAATTGTTTGTTTTATGGTTCCATTATTTCACTTCCGTTTTATGCTCTCTTTGTTGCTTTCTTGGGGTAAAGCAGCCAAATCAGATTCACAAACCAACAAACACACAAACACACAGGGCCTAGTTGCCAAGCAAGCTGAAGGAGGGGGGGGTGTTGTGATTCAGGGTCAGCCTGTGGGTTCGGCAGCTGGGTCGGATGACTCGGATGACTCAGACGAGGGGGAGGAGGGGGGTGTTGAAGAAGAACTTGCTGATGATGGCTTGGAGGCTCCGCAGAGCCCCCAGCCAGGCCCCTCTTACTTGGTGGAGACCCAGCTGTGTGAGCCCGACAGTGTGGATGAAGATGACCCACAGCTGGCCCTGTTCAAGGACGCCCGACGCAGGAGGCAGTCAAGTAGGAGCAAGCAGAGAAAGGCTGTGGGACTTCTCGGACGGAGGCAAAGAGAGGCCACGCCCTGAACTCTTATAAAGGGAGTGTTTGGGGAAGGGCTGGTTTGCTGAAAGCAACCGCTCCGATAGAGGATCAAAGCTCCGGTATCTTGTTTCATGTTTTGTTGTTTGTTTGTGTAATAAATTTGGCAGATGAATTCCAGCCTCTGCCGTTTGTACAGGGGTTGCCTTTCTGCAAGGCCGGTAGCAGGCTGGTACAGAACAGGGGGGTCATGTGACCAAGATGGGGGAGGGGAAGAGACTGGGCCATAAGTACCAGCCAGGGAGGTTTGTGGGAAATTTGAATGGTCGCTTGGTGATCAGTCGTTAAATCGAGGACTACCTGCATTGCCAGTGGTGAAATTGAAATACCTGAACAACCGGTTCTCTTATTGGATGCAGGCCTGGGCCTCTGAGGCCTAGAATGGACTTTTGGAAGTGGCATCCACACACTTCTGGCGGGCCATTCTAGGCCTGGGAGCCTCATCCAGGCCTCTGAGGCCTGGAACGGACATCCGGAAGTGGCATCCACACTTCCGGAGGGCTGTTTTAGGCCTGGGAGGTCTCCTTCAGCCCTCTGAGGCCTAGAACGGACTTCCAGATGTGGCATCCATGCACTTCTGGCAGGCCGTTCTAGGCCCGGGAGGCCTCCTTCAGCCCTCTGAGGCCTAGTATGGACTTCCGGAAGTGGCATCCATGCACTTCCGGTGGGTCATTCTAGGCCTGGGAGGTCTCCTTCAGCCCTCTGAGGCCTAGAACGGACTTCCAGATGTGGCATCCATGCACTTCTGGCAGGCCGTTCTAGGCCTGGGAGGCCTCCTTCAGCCCTCTGAGGCCTAGTATGGACTTCCGGAAGTGGCATCTATGCACTTCCGGCGGGTCATTCTAGGCCTGGGAGGCCTCCTTCAGCCCTCTGAGGCCTAGAATGGACTTCCGGAAGTGGCATCCATGCACTTCCGGCCGGCCATTCTAGGCCTGGGAGGCCTCCTTCAGCCCTCTGAGGCCTAGAATGGACTTCCGGAAGTGGCATCCATGCACTTCCGGCCGGCCATTCTAGGCCTGGGAGGCCTCCTTCAGCCCTCTGAGGCCTAGAATGGACTTCCGGAAGTGGCATCCATGCACTTCCAGCCGGCCATTCTAGGCCTGGGAGGCCTCCTTCAGCCCTCTGAGGCCTAGAATGGACTTCCGGAAGTGGCATCCATGCACTTCCGGCCGGCCATTCTAGGCCTGGGAGGCCTCCTTCAGCCCTCTGAGGCCTAGAATGGACTTCCGGAAGTGGCATCCATGCACTTCCGGCCGGCCATTCTAGGCCTGGGAGGCCTCCTTCAGCCCTCTGAGGCCTAGAATGGACTTCCGGAAGTGGCATCCATGCACTTCCGGCCGGCCATTCTAGGCCTGGGAGGCCTCCTTCAGCCCTCTGAGGCCTAGAATGGACTTCCGGAAGTGGCATCCATGCACTTCCGGCCGGCCATTCTAGGCCTGGGAGGCCTCCTTCAGCCCTCTGAGGCCTAGTATGGACTTCCGGAAGTGGCATCCATGCACTTCCGGCCGGCCATTCTAGGCCTGGGAGGCCTCCTTCAGCCCTCTGAGGCCTAGAATGGACTTCCGGAAGTGGCATCCATGCACTTCCGGCCGGCCATTCTAGGCCTGGGAGGCCTCCTTCAGCCCTCTGAGGCCTAGTATGGACTTCCGGAAGTGGCATCCATGCACTTCCGGCGGGCCATTCTAGGCCTGGGAGGCCTCCTTCAGCCCTCTGAGGCCTAGAATGGACTTCCGGAAGTGGCATCCATGCACTTCCGGCCGGCCATTCTAGGCCTGGGAGGCCTCCTTCAGCCCTCTGAGGCCTAGAATGGACTTCCGGAAGTGGCATCCATGCACTTCCGGCCGGCCATTCTAGGCCTGGGAGGCCTCCTTCAGCCCTCTGAGGCCTAGAATGGACTTCCGGAAGTGGCATCCATGCACTTCCGGCCGGCCATTCTAGGCCTGGGAGGCCTCCTTCAGCCCTCTGAGGCCTAGAATGGACTTCCGGAAGTGGCATCCATGCACTTCCGGCCGGCCATTCTAGGCCTGGGAGGCCTCCTTCAGCCCTCTGAGGCCTAGAATGGACTTCCGGAAGTGGCATCCATGCACTTCCGGCCGGCCATTCTAGGCCTGGGAGGCCTCCTTCAGCCCTCTGAGGCCTAGAATGGACTTCCGGAAGTGGCATCCATGCACTTCCGGCAGGCCATTCTAGGCCTGGGAGGCCTCCTTCAGCCCTCTGAGGCCTAGAATGGACTTCCGGAAGTGGCATCCATGCACTTCCGGCCGGCCATTCTAGGCCTGGGAGGCCTCCTTCAGCCCTCTGAGGCCTAGAATGGACTTCCGGAAGTGGCATCCATGCACTTCCGGCCGGCCATTCTAGGCCTGGGAGGCCTCCTTCAGCCCTCTGAGGCCTAGAATGGACTTCCGGAAGTGGCATCCATGCACTTCCGGCCGGCCATTCTAGGCCTGGGAGGCCTCCTTCAGCCCTCTGAGGCCTAGTATGGACTTCCGGAAGTGGCATCCATGCACTTCCGGCCGGCCATTCTAGGCCTGGGAGGCCTCCTTCAGCCCTCTGAGGCCTAGAATGGACTTCCGGAAGTGGCATCCATGCACTTCCGGCCGGCCATTCTAGGCCTGGGAGGCCTCCTTCAGCCCTCTGAGGCCTAGTATGGACTTCCGGAAGTGGCATCCATGCACTTCCGGCGGGCCATTCTAGGCCTGGGAGGCCTCCTTCAGCCCTCTGAGGCCTAGTATGGACTTCCGGAAGTGGCATCCATGCACTTCCGGCCGGCCATTCTAGGCCTGGGAGGCCTCCTTCAGCCCTCTGAGGCCTAGAATGGACTTCCGGAAGTGGCATCCATGCACTTCCGGCCGGCCATTCTAGGCCTGGGAGGCCTCCTTCAGCCCTCTGAGGCCTAGTATGGACTTCCGGAAGTGGCATCCATGCACTTCCGGCGGGCCATTCTAGGCCTGGGAGGCCTCCTTCAGCCCTCTGAGGCCTAGAATGGACTTCCAGAAGTACTGTGCATTCAGTCGGTTCTCTGAACTCAGCAAAATTTAGCTACCTGCTCTGCCAAACTGTTGCGAACCGCTGAAACCCACCACTGTACATTGCCCTGTGGGTGTTCATGAATTTCATGAAAATGTGTACTAAAATATATTTTAAAGGGCCAAACAGGTTTGGTTCCTCCCTTTAAAGTATATTCTAATACAGGCTGTCCTTGACTTACAACCATTCGTTTAGTGACTGTTCCAAGTGACAATGGCACGGGGAAAAAAGCGACCAATGACCATTTTTCACACTTATGACCGTTGCAGCGTCCCTAGGGTCCCATGATCGAAATTGGGATGCTTGGCAACTGACTCATATTTATGACGGTCGCAGGGTCCCGTGATGGCCTTTCGCGACCTTCTGACCAGCAAAGACAACGTGGAAGCTGGATTCACTTTAGAACTGTGTATCTAACTTCACAACTGTAGTGTTTCGCTTATCAACGGTGGCGAGAAAGGTTGTAAACGGGGCAAAGTTCGTCTAGCATCTCTCTTGCTCAACCATAGAATTTTTTTGGGGGGGGGGGCTCAATTGTGGCCGTAAGTCGAGGACTGCCTGTACCCATTGTGTGAAGGCAGCCATTTCCCATCTTTGTATCACAAGGAAAAGACTCCTCAGGAAGCTTATATAGATATATGCATCATCATCATCATCATCATCACCACCACCACCATTATCATCATCATCATCATCATTATTGGAGGTGGTTACCCTTTGCGAGGTATATGCAATGAAATCTCATTATAATGTATTAATATACATTTAAAGTGACATTGGTATTCTGTTCTGTTCTATTCTATTCTATTCTATTCTATTCTATTCTATTCTATTCTATTCTATTCTATTCTATTCTATTCTATTCTTATTCCTATTCCTATTCCTATTCCATTCCATATTTTCTATTCTATTCTATTCTATTCTATTCTATTCTATTCTATTCTATTCTATTCTATTCTATTCTATTCTATTCTATTCTATTCTATTCTATTCTATTCTATTACTTTCTGTTCTGTTCTATTCTATTCTTCATTTATTCTATTCTTCGTGTATTCTTCATGTGACCTATAAAGCCCTAAATGGCTTGGGTCCGGGATATCTGAGGGAACACCTGCTGCCAGCATCAAGCTCCCTTCGTCCAGTGCGCTCCCACAGGGAGGGTCTTCTCAGGGTGCCGCCGGTTAAAGATTGCCGGCGGGTAACACCCAGGGGTAGGGCCTTCTCAGTGGGTGCGCCCGCCCTTTGGAACCAGCTGCCCGTGGAGCTGAGGACTGCCCCCGACCTCCGTTCATTCCGCCGGGACCTGAAGACCTGGCTCTTCGAGCTCTCTGGCCCAGGCTGAGAATTTTTTAATTTTTAATTTTAACTGGGTTTTTATTTTTTCTCAGGGTTTCATTTAATCTTTTAAAATTTTGTTTTAACTTTTGTATTGATTTTTTTTAAAAATACCCTGTAAACCGCCCTGAGTCCTTCGGGAAAGGGCGGTATATAAATCTAAATAAAATAAAATAAATAAATAAAATTCTATTCTTCATTCATTCATTCTATTCTTCATTTATTCTATACTATACTATTCTATTCTGTATTTCTCTTCTATTCTGTTCTTCATCTATCCTATCCTATCCTATCCTATCCTATCCTATCCTATCCTATCCTATCCTACCCTACCCTACCCTATCCATTTTCTTTTCTACTCTACTCTACTCTATTCTAATTCTACCCCAATCTACCCTACCCTACCTACAGTCTGCTCTGCATTCACATCCTGGCTGCATGATGGCTCTGCAAAGGTTACCTGGACAATGAAAGTCTCCTGGCCTTCCAGCAGTGAGCCGGCCCGGCCCCGGGGGCTGCAGAAATCAAGGGAGACCCCGCCGACTTCTTCACCAGCCTGTAGCGAGTATTGACCACTCGGTGGGGCACTGGGCTGGTGACCAGGAGGAAGCTGGGACCTGCAGGGGAAAGACACGCCGGCTTGAGAAATCGGAGCAGCCCAAAAAAGGGACCGTCACAGTTTGCATTGAGCTGCTCTTTGGGGAACCCTGGGTTCTGCTTGAGGAATCCCAGGAGTTGAAGTCTACAGATCTTGACGTTGCAAAGGTTGAGAAACCCTGACCTAGCTCAACTCCGGAGAAAGCCGCTGCTATGGCCGTCTCCCCTTTCTGGAGCGCCAGAGACCTGTTCAACTTCCCAAATGCAAGTCTTCGTTGGCCTGAACATCCATGCAAGGCTCCAAACACTCCAGTGTTTTGTTTTGTTTTATAAGCTTAACATCATACCTGACCAAAAAAGTAATACATCAACCCAACTAGGTAACATCATCAAGTGCGGGAAGGTGCAAGCCCAACTCCCTACTGGCACTGAGGACGTTCCCTAGTTGGGTCATGAAACGTCTGCAAGAAAACCGCCAAGCTCAGAGAACATAAAGGACCCCACAGTCGTCGTCCTCCTCTTCCTCCTCTCTGTACCCTCACTTCCTTCTAGCCCTGATGATGTTCCCTAGTTGGGTCATGAAACGTCTGCAGGAAAACAACCAAGTTCAGAGAGCACCCAGAACCCTGTAGTCGTCGTCGTCCTCCTCCTCCTCCTCCTCCTCTTCCTCCTCCCCCCTTAACCTCACTCTCTTCTAGCCCTGATGATGTTCCCTATTTGGGTCACGAAACGTCTGCAGGAAAACCACCCAGCTCAGACAGCACCAGGGACCCCACAATAGTCCTCCTCCTCCTCCTCCCCAAAACCCCCTCTTCCTTTTATAGCCCTGATAATGTTCCCTAGTTGGGTCACGAAACATCTGCGGAAAAACCGCCCAGCTTAGAGAGCACAAGGGACCCCACAATAGTCTTCCTCCTCCTCCTCCTCCTCCTCCTCCTCCTCCTCCTCCTCCTCCTCCTCCTCCTCCTCCTCCTCCCACAAAACCCCCTCTTCCTTTTATAGCCCTGATAATGTTACCTAGTAGAGTCACGAAACGTCTGCAGGAAAACCACCCAGCTCAGACAGCACCAGGGACCCCACAATAGTCCTCCTCCTCCTCCTCCTCCTCCTCCCCAAAACCCCCTCTTCCTTTTATAGCCCTGATAATGTTCCCTAGTTGGGTCACGAAACATCTGCAGGAAAACCGCCCAGCTTAGAGAGCACAAGGGACCCCACAATAGTCTTCCTCCTCCTCCTCCTCCTCCTCCTCCTCCTCCTCCTCCTCCTCCTCCTCCTCCTCCTCCTCCTCCTCCTCCTCCTCCTCCTCCTCCTCCTCCTCCTCCTCCTCCTCCCACAAAACCCCCTCTTCCTTTTATAGCCCTGATAATGTTCCCTAGTTGGGTCACGAAACGTCTGCAGGAAAACCGCCCAGCTCAGAGGGCACGAGGGAGCCCGGAGTTCAACCCCGAGCTACGAAAATTCCCTTCTCTCCGTCTGTGTTTTCTGGAAGGAGCCTTTGGGCCAGGAGCGATAAGAGGGACTAAGGGGGTTCTCGAGTGGCGGGCAGGCACACGGATCTCCCCCCCCAAGGACACGCGTGCAGGGAGGGAAGCGGGACGGGCTCTGCGCCGGGGAAGCCCTTCTTTCAGAGGCTCGTTACAGCAACTACGGAAGGAGCTTCTGACGCTCTTTAATTAACTCATTAACTCGGCTATCAAATGACACTGGCAGTCACAATATGGGGAATCCTTGACTTATGGCTACAAGCCGGCCCAAATTTCTGTTGCTAAGTGAGGCAGTTGTTAAGTAAGGTTTTGCTCCGTTTAGCGACCTTCCCTGCCACCGTTGCTAGGAGAATCACAGCAGCTGTTAAGTTAGGCACGCGGTTGTTAAGTGAATCTGGCTTCCCCCCGTTGACTTTGCTTGTCCAAAGGTCTCAAAAGGGGATCACAGGAGGCCCCCGCCTACGCCCGGGGACACGGCAACCGTCGTAAGTATGAGATAACTGCCGAGTGTCTAAATTTTGATCACGCGACCAGGCGGGTGCTAACAACGGTCGTAAGTCTGGAAAACGGTCACAAGTCACTTTGTTCAGTGCCATTGTACCTTTGAATGGTCAGTAAATGAACTGTTGTATGTCGAGGACTACCTGTATTGTTTGTGGTTGTTTTTTTTGTGCGTCCCCTGAATGTTAATAGATCCTTCCTCCCTTCGGATGCACTGCACATGCATTTAGAAAGAACACGTTTATCTGAGAGGCTCCCAAACAGATTTATGTATTTAATCATTTCCCCTTTCGCAATATTTTGCAAGGTGATCTACACACCGGGTTTTTCCTGCTGAGGGCTGCCTGCAATTAAGAGCTAAAGGCCGGATTCTGGCCCGTTTCTGCTCTTGCTAAGCCGGCCACTTCCCCCCCCTTGCCCCCCCCCCCAGCTTTTAAGGAATGCATCTAATTGCCTGACTTTTATAACACACCGCTATAACTGCCCAGGTAATTAAAGCTGACACTTCCATGCTGAGACTTAAGTCTGCAGGTTTTGCCGGGGATCTGAAAAGCTGACCCACGCCCTGCCCCCCACCCCCACCCCCCTATCCTTTGGGAATCCTCACTTGAAATGATTGCAAGGTGGAAAAGTGCGGGGGGGTGGGTGGAAAGAGAGCTGTATATTTCTGTTTTTTTAAAAAAAAATATTCCCTGCCAATTACATCAGACCACTTCTAAGAGCAAAATAAGGGGAATCTATCAGGGGTGGCACCACCACAGGAAGATGGCAGAAGAACAGAGTTGGAAAGGGACCTTAGAGGTCATCTAGCCCAGGGCTTTTCAGCCTTTTCACCCATTGTACCACTTTTAGGATACGGCAACGTCCGAGTACCGCCAGTTGCCTAGCAAGGTGTCAAAAACTTGATGACCAAAATAAAAGGGGAAAAAAGTGATGAAGTACAGGTAGTCCTCGACTTACAACAGTTCGCTTAGCGACTGTTCGAAGTTACAATGGCACTGAAAAAAGTGCCCCCCAAGCAGAGCCGAGCAAGACACCTGCCTGCCCACCTGGCGGCGTTCTTCCTCCTGTCCGAGGTTTTCATTGTTGTGAGCATTTCTGTTGAGGATTGGCAGTGGGGGTGGGGTGGGGTGTTTGGTTTTTATTCCCCCCCCCCTCTGCTGGGTGGTTGCAGCAGGTTTTGGTCCCTTCACATGACCCTGGGACACTGTGACCGTCATAAATATGAATCAGTTGCCAAGCATCTGAATGTAAACCAAAAGACCCTGGAGATGCTGCAACATTCCAGCTGATCGGCGCTTCTTCTGGGCTCAGCAGAAGCGCCAGGATTAGCGCTGAGCTCCAGCTGGAGCGTGGCGCTGATCCTGGCGCTTCCGCTGAGCCCTGACAGCCCTGCAGCTCCAGCCGTCTCTCGCTTCGGCTTGTATGGTGCTGCCATTCCCCTCCCCTGCTACCACTTTTCTAGGATGGCCGCGTACCACCTGCCAGGTGCCAATGTACCACAGGTGGTACCCGTACCACTGGTTGAAAAGCCCTGCTCTAATCTGACCCACTGCTCAAGCAGCAGTGTCCAACGTTGGGGACTTTACGACTTGTGGACTTCAACTCCCAGAATTCCCCTGCTTGCCTCCCTCCCTCTCTCCCTCCCTCCCTTCCAGCCTCCCCCTCCTTTTTCCTTTCCTCCCTCCCTCTCTTCTTACTGCAAAGCACCCACTGATATACAGGGGGTCCTCAACAACCACAACTGAGCCCAAAATTTATGTTGCTAAGAGAGACGGTCGTTGTGAGTTTTGCCCCATTTTACGACCTCTCCTGCCACAGCTGTTAAGCGAATCGCTGCAACTAAATTAATCTGGCTTCCTCCATTGACTTTGCTGGTCAGAAAGCCGCAAAAGGGGGGGGGCAGTTGACCCCCGGGACGCTGCAGCCGTCATAACTATGAGTCTGAATTTTGATCACGTGACCACGGGGGGGGGATGCTGCAACAGTCGTAAGTGTGAAAAAACGGTCCTAATTCACTTTTCCCAGTGCCGTGGTAACTTCAGTCACTAAATGAACTACTGCACATTGCAGCAAAAAAAATTGGGGGGGGAGGGTTTGAGGTCTCGATATGGACTAGTAACCCAGTGGATAGATAAAATTATAAATAAACCAATGTTCAAAATTAATGACAAGAGTTGAAAGTCACTTCCCAAAAGATCTTGGCAGACTTGAACTATGGGCCCTATCCAGCAACATGAAATTTAATGTGGAGAAAAGCAAGGTTTTACACCTGGCAAAGGAAAAACCCAAGAATAGGCGAAACCTGGCTGAAAACCAGTAACCGTGAGATGGACCTCGGAGTCCTAGTGGACGACCCCTTAAACACGAGGCCAGCCGTGTGCAGCAGCTGCCCAAAAAGCTAACACAATCCTGGGTTGTATAAACAGAGGCACAGAATCAAAATCACGCGGAGTCTTAGTACCACCTTAGAAAGCCTTAGTAAGGCCACACCTGGAATACGGCATCCAGTTTTGGTCACCTGGTGACAAAAAAGATGCTGAGACTTTGGGAAAAAGTGCAAAGAAGAGCAACTAAAATGATTAAGGGCCTGGAGACCAAAATATATGAAGAAGGGCTGCAGGACTTGGGTCTGGCTAGTCTAGAGAAAAAACAGACCAGGGGGTGACATGATAGCAGTATTCGAATATTGGAGACCTTGCCACAAAGACCGGGGGGGGGGGGTCAATTTATTTTCCAAAACACCAGAAGACAAGAAACAACGGATAAACACAACTAAGCCAGGAGAGAAGCAACCTGATAGTGAGGACAATTAATCAGCTCCCTGCCTTCAGAGGTTGTGGCTGCTCCATCATTGGAGGCTTTTAAGAAGAGACTGGACAGGCATTTGTCTGAAATGGCGTAGGGTCCCCTGCTTGAGCAGAGGGCTGGACTAGAAGACCTCCAAGGTCCCTCGCAACTTTTTGTATTCTATTCTGGTCTACTTCAATATCACCCTCTGTCAACCACTACGTTTCCCCAGAGAGTTTTTTGGTAGGTAGGCAGGTAGGTAGGTAGGTGGGTCGGTAGATAGATGATAGATAGATGGATGGATGGATGGATGGATGGATATATAGAGATAGAGATAGAGATAGAGATAGAGATAGAGATAGAGATAGATAGATAGATAGATAGATAGATAGATAGATAGATAGATAGATAGATAGATAGATATGGATAGATGGATGGATGGATTGATAAAGAAATAGTTAGATAGGTAGATAGAAAGATAGATAGGTAGGTAGGTAGGTAGGTAGGTAGGTAGGTAGGTAGGTAGGTAGATAGGTAGATAGGCAGATAGATAGATAGGTAGATAGATAGATAGATAGATAGATAGATAGATAGATAGATAGATAGATAGATAGATAGATAGATAGATGAAAACAGAACTGCAGCATGGAAAATAATCAAAAGGAATGGAGCTGGGATGAGGAATCTCAGCAGCCGCACAGAGAATCCTCAAGTTACAACCATTCATTTAGGGACCGTTCACAGTTACAACGGCACTAAAAAAAGTGGCTTATGATGGTTTTTCGCACTGACGACCATCGCAGCAGCATCCTGGTGGCAACCTGATCAAAATCCAGGCATTCGTTACGCAAATCACTGCCATTATTAAGTTAGGAATATGGTTGTTAAACGAATCCGGCTTCTCCATTGACTTTGCTCGTCAGATGGATGCAAGAGGCGATTTCCTGGTGAAGCCGGGACCCTGCAACCGACATAAGTACATGCCAGTTTCCAAGCGTCAGGATTATGATCACGTGACCAGGGGGATGCCGCAACAGTCGTGAGCGTGAAAAACATCGGATACATTTTTTTCAGTGCTGCTGTAACTCCCAAGTGATCACTTAAACAAATGGTTAGGACTTACCTGTACAGGTAGCCCTCGACTTTACGACCACATCTAGGCCCAAAATTTCTGTGGTTAAGCGAGATATTTATTATGCCCCATTTTACGACGTTTCTTGCCACAGTTGTTGAGTGAATCCCTGGCTTCCCCACTGACCTGGGTTGTCGGAAGATCGGAAAAGGGGGGGGAGGTTACCTGACCCCGGGACACTGCAATGGTCGTAAATACGAACCAGCTGCCGACACCTGAATTTTGATGACGTGACCTTGAGGGACGCTGCAACGGTCTTTAAGTGTGAAAAACGGTCATCAGTACCTTTTTTTAAATGTGCCATTCCCAACTCCGAATGGCCAGTAAATGAACACGCTGTAAGCCGAGGACTGCCTGGAACGAGTCAGCGGCCCAATCCTGCCCACCCTCTCTCTCTCCGCGGCCGAGGCAGGAACCCCAATCCAGAGGGGCACAGGAGGAAGGAGACCTTTCAGGACCCCCCCCCCCAAAAAATCTGGAAGATCAGCAAAAAACCCCCTCCTCAAACTGGGGGAGGCCCTCCTGGATCCCGCTGTCCTTCCCCAGGGCCCGCATTGTGGGCCACCGCGGTGCGGCGCCTGGCGGGAAGGCCCGTCGGACGGGCGCTCCGACTTCTATTCTCCCTTCCTTGCCGAGAGGTTTTGTGCAGATAATCATGTTATTTAGATAAGATGTTTGGTTTAATTCCCTTCATTACAGGCTCCCCAGGGCTGTAATTTTTTTTATTTTTATTTTATTTTTTTTGTTTCTTCCTCGCCGTGATGTATTCCCCGTGGCACGTTTCACTCCACTCGGAACGCTTGGCGCTTTTATTACGAACAATGCCCCGGCGTCCCCCGTTATCAGCCTGGCACACACCCTGCGCCTCCTCGCCCAGATCCGGAGGTCAGCCCTAATGACTAATCGATCTCATTAGCTTTCCTAATTAAAAACTTTACTACCGCGATGGAAGGCAAACCAGAAAGAAACTGCTGGCCTCGTATCGGAATGGGATATGAGCATCGTTTATCAGCGCAAAAGGCTCGTCCGGGGCTCGCACGGACCCAGAGAGCCATCCAGCACATTGCTGAGTGGGGGGTTTTTGCTCCGAGGCTGGCTGGCTCGGCAATTCTGGCAGACCCCACCAGAGAGGGAAGCCAGAGGCGCCGGGCAAAAGACGGGAAGTTTGGGAAAGGGGGTGGGTGGGGAGAAGGACCTCCAAGAGATGCAATGCGAGCAGTCAAGGCTTGGCAGGAACAACAGTGAGGAAAAGAGAAGAGACCCCTTTCTGGAAGCTCAAGAGAAGCCCCCCAAAAAACTGGGTGACTTTGGGCCAATCGCCAGGAGACGGTGAGTTCTAGTCCCGCCTTAGGCTTGGGCTCGAAAGTCAGGGTAACTTTAGGCCAAACATCAGGGAACTCTGAGTTCTAGTCCCACCCTAGGCATGAAAGCCGGCTGAGTGACTTTGGGCCAGCCACTTTCTCTTAGCTCGGCCCACCTCACAGGGTTGCTGTTGTTGTGGAGAAAATAGGAGGAGGAACGTGTGTTAAATGCATGTGCTGCCTTGAGTTATTTCTAATAATAATAGTAAAGGTAGGACCCAAACAAATGAGAGAGAGGGGGGGGGGGACAGAGATAGATAGATAGATAGATAGATAGATAGATAGATAGATTAGATAGGTAGGTAGGTAGGTAGGTAGGTAGGTAGGTAGGTAGGTAGGTAGGTAGGTAGATAGATAGATAGATAGATAGATAGATAGATAGATAGATAGATAGATAGACAGACAGACAGACAGACAGAGAAACAGATATAGAGATGTAGAGAGCTAGCAAGATGATAGCTACATAGTAGATAGATAGATAGAGAGATAGGTAGGTAGACAGGCAGATACATAGGTAGGTAGGTAGAGAGGGAGATAGATAGGTAAGTAGATAGACAGGCACGGAGGGAGGGAGGGGCAGAGATAGATACATAAAGTGATAGTGATAGTGACGGATGGATACATATAGACAGACAGACAGACGATAAAACTGGCTGCCCAACTCCAGTGGACTCTGATCTGCAGCCTCTGGACCAAAGAGCCTGGGTGGATGGGTGGGTGAATGAACTTCAAGCCCCCCCCCCCCCATTGACAAGCAGATGTGCCACAGTCCAGCAAAGCGCATCGTTAGGAGGCTCTCCAGCTCTTTGGCTGTGCCTCATAACGCCCCCCCGCCTCCCCCCCCCCCGTGCTGCACACCTCATTATCTCCACAGTCCCCAAGGAGCGATACCTGGCGGCTCCGAAGGCCACGCTCATTTCCTCTCGGTGGGTTGTTACTCGGATGGCCAAGTCGCTCCTCGGGAGATCCAGAAGCCCCCCCCCCAGCCCCCAGCCCCCAGCCCGAGTCTCCCGGATTACCAGAGGACGGGAGGGAAGAAAATACAGAATAGGAGACACAATAGCAGAGCTGGAAGGGACCTCGGAGGTCCTCTAGTCCAACCCCCTGCCTCTATGCCATTTCAGACCAAGGGCTGCCCAGTCTCTTCTGGAAAACGTCCAGTCTTGGGACCCCCACAACTTCATGGGTTCTCTGGAAATTCAAGAGGAATCTTCCACCTTTACCCCAAAGAGCCTTGGTGGAGCAGTGGGCTAATGCCTCCTTAAGTAACACCAGCTGCCTGCAATTAGTGCAGGTTCGAGTCCCACCAGGCTCAAGGTTGACTCAGCCTTCCATCCTTCCCAGGTAGGTAAAATGAGGAGCCAGATTGTTGGGGGCAATTAAGCTGACTTTGTAATAATGCCGCTTGGGGTGTGTGTGAAAGCCCTAATAAGCAGGCATATACATAGAATGAAGGCTACTGCTAAGCTTGTAAGCCGCCCTGAGTCTTCGGAGAAGGGCGGGATATAAATGGAATTAAAATAAAAATAAAATAAAAAATGGGGGGAAAGCCAATTATCTGACGGGCAGAATTACAAAGCAGGATCGGACGGGGGGGGGGGGAATTCAGAGAGAGGGGGGGGGAATCGGCTCCTGGACAAAAGGAACTAAAATGGGTTGGGATAAGACGGTTACGATAAGACGGTTCTGCTCAAACCTGGCTAAAAAAAAAAAACAACCAAGAGCTTTACGAAAGGCTGCCGGGAAGAGAGCACGGCCGAGAGAAAAAAAAAATATTTTCTCTTTCTGCGAGCCGAGGACGAGTCCCGGAACTGATCCGGATGAGACTACAGGTAGTCCTCGACTTACGACACGGGGCGTGCTGGCGCGGTTTGGAGAATTTGCCTTAAATTGCTTAAAAGGATAGGGAGGAAATTTAAATGCGGTGCTTTCTCACAAACCCTGCAGGGGCCAAAAAAAAAAAAACAAAAAAAAAAAAAACCCACTGGCTCCTGGGACTTTTAATGCTGAGAAATCAGATTTCAGATTTAGGAATATAGCCCATTTCCTGCCCCCTCCCATCCTCTGGAAAACTGTAGTTTTTTTTGTTTTTCTTTCTTCCCCAGAGAGGGTGTTACTGGAACAAGGGACGCCCGGCAAGGTAAAACCGACAAGAAATTTAAAATGGGCGTTTGGTCCCTTTTCGGACTCACCCAGCCACTAAAAAGGGGCAGCACGAGTTTGCAAACTGACGAGGAAAACGTCTCCAGGTAGTCCTCGATTTACAGCGGTTCCATTTAGTGACAAAAGGTACTGGGGGGGTGGAAAGTGACTTATGACCGTTTTTCACACTGACAACCTTCGCGGCATTCCCGGCCGTCACGTCGCCCAAATTCAGCCACTCGGCAACCGACTCCTACTTATGACGGTGACAGAGCCCACGGGTCAGGTGATCCCCTTTTGCGACCTTCTGACCAGTAAAGACAAAGGGGGAGGGGGTGAAAAAAAAATCAGAGTCACTTAAGGTGCTTTTTTTCCCCAAAAGGCAGCTGAACTTTCTTCTTTCATTCTCCTTCCAAAAAACCCCCCCCCAAAAAAATCCAGTTCCCTTTTGGAAGAAAAAAAAAAAAAGCACCTCGGAGACGTCCCCACTTCCTTCTCCGCACCGGAGCTTGGGGGGGAGAGGGAGGAAAGGAAGAGGGTTTGTTTATGGAAGAGAAGCCACGGTTGATCCCAGCCAGTTGTTGTCCCCGTGCTGGTCAATAAAGCCACCCGGTCAAATCCCCCTTAATTGGCGCTTTGGGCTCCATCAGTGACATCCGGAAGGTGTTTGTGCCACGCGGCTGCTCGGCTCGACGGTGCGCATCCTGGTTTTCCCCCAGCTAGCTGAAATCCCAGGTGCTGGGAGGGGGGGGGGAAAAAAGAAGAAAAAAAAAAAAAGAGCCGGGATGACTCTATTATCCAGTTGCCAATTTCGGTCTGCAAGCCAGCCCAAGGATTAGAGAGAGGTGATTAGCCCAGAAACTGCTCAATATGTTCCCGGAGAGCGGGCGCAGTGAGAGGTTAATTGTATTGCTGGCAAACTTGCTCCTTTCGTTGAGGAAGAGAATTTAATTCCGCTATGGAAAATGAAGAAAGAAAGAAAGAAAAGGTTCTTCTTAGGCCAGGGGGGGGGTTATGACCAGCGCACCGCTTTTATGCTGGCGAGCAGGAGCTGCTGCCGCTGTTTAACAGGTAATAAATCCGTGGGACGGAGCGTAATTCACCGGCGGGAGGCCTCGCCGCGCTCCGCTGGAGGAGCAACCCTAACCACCATCCTTAAACACTTTGAAAAGGCTTTTTATTGGGCTCCGAAGCGCCTGCAAAACAGTTGCTCAGCAGCTGCCGGGGGTGTCTCTCGACTGCAGATGCTGGAGGGGAAATTAGTGCAAAATCAGCGTTGCCGCTCATTCCTCCGTGTGCCCGGCGGACGTTGGTACGGGGATCAAGAGGGGGCTTAGCGAAAGGGCGGTGATGCCACGGAAAGACTGGCGCCCTTGCCAGTTAAGATCCAGGCGCGTTTCCCGGCTAAAAGGTAAAAAGGTAAAGGTTCCCCCGCACATGCGTGCTAGTCGTTTCCGACTCTAGGGACCGGTGCTCATCTCCGTTTCAAAGCCGAAGAGCCAGCGCTCGTCCGAGGACGTCTCCGTGGTCATGTGGCCGGCATGACTGGACGCCAAAGGCGCATGGAACGCTGTTGCCTTCCTACCGTAGTGGTCCCTATTTTTCTACTTGCATTTTTACGCGCTTTCGAACTGCTAGGTTGGCAGGAGCTGGGACGAGTAACAGGCGCTCACTCTGCTACGCGGCACTCGGGATTCGACCCGCCAAACTGCCGACCTTCTGATCGACAAGCTCAGCGTCCTAACCCCACTGAGCCACCGCGTCCCGGCTAGGCACCCCTAAATCGTGCGATTCCATGAAAGCAATTTACGGAGTACATAGAGAACTATTTGGTGCACAAAAGAGCTTGTGCTGGAGGATACACACACACACACACACACACACAAATACAATGGGTTTTAATCCAGCACTTTAGTCAAGGACATTTGAGGAGTGGGGGGGCGCGGCAGGAGAAAGCTTTATCCATCTCAACTCTTTTCTCCAAGAATGGGGAGAAAGAGAGATGGGGAAGCTCCTGGATTCTTTGCAGGATCAAAGGACAGAGCCGAGAGTTAATAGGGAATATTAAGAGGAACTAGCATTGCTTTTTTTTTCCTTTTTTTCCTTTTTTTTTTCCTTCTTGCTGCCTAAGTCAAGATCACTTATGAAGGCAAGGACCTTGGGGGACTCTTTTAATTCCTCCCCTGGAGAAAAAAAAAGAGTTCATTTAGAGTCCTTCTCTGGTACTTTTAAAATAGAGCATTACTGGATTTCAAAAGAAGATGAAATACCCCAAAAAAGGGAGGGGAGGTGAAATGAAAAGGAAGAAAAAGGAGGAAGGAACGGGGAGAAAGCAAAATTGGAGGGTGCAGATAAAAAAAGAGAGGAGAGGCTATAGAAATAAAAAAAGTAACTTTGCTTCTTTCTGGTTTTTCAACTGTTAGCACTCCAAAAGAGGAAGCATTATCTTATCTTAATGGCAGGGGTCTCCAAACTTGGCCACTTTTAAGACTTGTGGACTTCAACTCCCAGAATTCCCCAGCCAGCATGCGCTGGCTGGGGAATTCTGGGAGTTGGAAGTCCACAAGTCTTATGGCGGTCAGGTTGGGAGAACTTTGTCCTGTAGCCACTGAAGCTTTTTCAGTAAAAATCCACTGGAGTTGGAGGGGTGAATAAATTTAAATTAAAACAAACAAGCTGTTGATAAACTGTCCGAAAAACTTTTTTTTTGAATCCAAAGATAAAAAAGTCAACATTGGTGGATTTATTCTTCTTCTTCTTTTTTTTTTGCCCCTCCAGGGCCTGGGATGGATCCTGACCATTTTCTAACTTGTTCTTTTTCGTTCCTCCCCATAACACCCCCCCCCCGCCAAATTTTATCCTCTTCTGTACCCCTCTTACTAACCAGCAAACCTCCAGACTGCCAAGCCTCTTCAACGCACGGCTGTGTTGGAAAGAAGTGGCTTTCAACTCTGCCGTTAATTTTGAACCTCGGTTTATTTCTAATTTATCTATCTGCTGGGTTACTAGTCCATATTGAGACCTCCCACATATATATATATATATATATATATATATAGAGAGAGAGAGAGAGAGAGAGAGAGAGATGGATAGATAGATATATAGATATGTGTGTGTGTATATGTATATGTGTGTGTATACACACACACACACACATTTTTTTGCAAAGTAATCCTCAACTGATGGCAGTTCGTTTAATGACAGTTCAAAGTTACCACGGCACTAGAAAAAAAAATGACTTTGGACCATTTTTTTCACACTTATGATCGTCGCAGCGCGTGCGCACACACACACATGCACGCACGGTCACATGATCAAAATTCAGACTCATAGTTATGACGGTCGCAGCGTCCCAGGGTCACGTGACACCCCCCGACACACACACTTTTGCGACCTTCTGACAAGCAAAGTCAATGCAGGAAGCCAGATTCCCCTAATGCTGTGATTCACACCTGTGGCGAGAAAGGTCATAAAAAGGGGCAAAACTCGCTTAACGACTGTCTCGCTTAGCGACAGAAATTCTGGGCTCAATTGTGGTCGTCAATTGAGGATTGCCTGTATTTGTCGCTATTTAAAAGCCACAACACTTTCTGCCATTTCTTCTCTCTCTCTCTCTCTCTCTCTCTCTCTCTCTCTCTCTCTCTCTCTCTCTCTCTCTCTGCTGCAGGCGACTCCTCAGAGCTGAATTGCTATTAAGATATTTAAAAACGGTCTCTTTTTTGTTGTGTTTTGTGCCTGCCATGCCAGGATTCATGGTTTATTCCATATTAGTAATAAAGCCCCCATCTCCCTGAGATAGCAACCTGTGTTTTTAAAGTATTTATGGCCACGTTTAAGCAAAATAATCACATTCTCTCTGCTGCAGGGCACATATTAAGGGGATAGCCCATCTCGGAAGCCATTTCCACGAAGGTCTTTCTTGTCTGGAACAAATTGGATAAAAGGCACGGGACGAGTAAGGGTGTTGTGGAGAGGCAGCTTGCATGAAATGTCAGCACTGAACGGGCCCCGTTCTGAATCCCGGATCAATTTGGCCTTCCTACAATCCGGCCTGGAACAAAACTTTAAACGCAGACACTCCTCCACTTGCAACCGTTCATTTAACGACTAAAGTTACCAGGGCACTGAAAGAAGTGACTTACGACCGTTGTTCACACGACCTCTGGCATGGTCGCGTGATCAAAATTCAGAAGCTTGGCAACTGGCATGTGCTCTGATTCCTGGCCAGCCAGCGGATCCGGCAGCTGAATCCGCCAGGACCGCAGCACTCTGCAGGGGGTGGACCGCGCCATCGAAGCCTTCCAGAAGGCCTCTGGTACGGCGTCTTTCTCGCATTTCCATTTGGGGGAGGGGGGATTAGTGGTGTGATTCCTGGCCAGCCAGCGGATCTGGCAGCTGAGTATGAGGAGGAGGAGGAGGGGCCTGGAGTGACATCAGACTCAGAGGAAGGCCCTGAGGAGCTCCAAGACTTACAGTCGGACGAGGAGCCCGGCCCCTCTACTCGTGCTCAGGCTGAGACACGGCTGTGCTGGGAGCCTGAGTTGGACCGTGATGAAGCACAGCTGGGAAATATCCAGGATGCACGAAAGCACCGGCAAGAGAAGCGAGCAGGACAGAGGGATGCAATGGGGCGGCTCCAAAGGCAAAGGAGAAGGCATTGGGAAGCCACGCCTGGGCTGAATGATAAAAAGGGAAGGTGTGGGAGATGCTGGTTGCCGAAGGCAGCCGTTCGTGTTGAGGATGGAGTTTCTGTGGACTGGGTTTGTTGGCCTTGGACACTGACTCAGGTCTGTGAATAATAAAAGGGGTTGTTGTTTCCTTGTGGTTCCTGCCTGTTTCTTGGAAGAGGGGTTTCTCCTTCTGAGCATAACAGGGACTCACCTAGGCTGGGACAGAATAGCATGTACTTATGTCAGCTGCAATGCCCCGGAGCCACGTTCTGACGAGCAAAGTCAATGGGGGAAGCTGGATTCGCTTAACGACTGTGTTACTCGCTGCAGTGGCAGGAATGGTCATCAAATGGGGCAAAACTCACTCAACAAGTGTGTGGCTTGGCCACAGCAATTTTGGGCTGGCCTGTGGTGTCGTAAGCCGAGGACTACCCGCGAGGCCTCTCGTTTGTGGAGTTCCTCAGGGGTCGGTCCTCTCGCCTCTCCTGTTCAACATCTACATGAAACCGCTGGGTGAGATCATTCGTGGTTTTGGAGTTGGGTATCATCAGTATGCTGATGATACCCAGCTTTTCATTTCGACACCAAACCACCCCAGTGATGCCCTCGACGTGATGTCCCGTTGCCTGGAGGCGGTCCGGGTCTGGATGGGGAGGAAAAGGCTTCGACTCAACCCTGACAAGACTGAGTGGCTGTGCGTACCGGCATCTCGGGATATTCAGGATATACCACCCCTCTCTATGGGGGGTGAGTTATTACCCCCTGTAGATAGGGCTCGCAACTTGGGAGTCCTCCTAGATTCACAGCTTTCCCTAGAAGACCATATAGTGGCTGTGACTAGGGGGGCCTTCGCCCAGGTTCGCCTGGTGCGCCAGTTGCGGCCCTATCTAGACCGGGATGCCTTACGTACAGTCACTCATGCGCTCGTGACCTCTCGTCTTGACTACTGCAACGCTCTCTACATGGGGCTACCCTTGAAGACCACTCGGAGGCTCCAACTGGTACAGAATGCAGCCGCGAGAGTTGTGTTGGGAGTTTCCCGACACTCCCATGTCACACCTTTGCTCCGCGAGCTGCATTGGCTTCCAGTTGTCTTCCGGGTGAGGTTCAAGGTGTTAGTAATGACCTATAAAGCCCTACATGGCATGGGTCCGGAATACCTTGGGGAGCACCTGCGGCCGGCGTCAACTTCCCTCCGCCCAATGCGCTCCCACAGAGAGGGCCTCCTCAGGGTGCCACCGGTCAAAGAATGCCGACTGGTGGCCCCCAGGGGGAGGGCGTTCTCTGTGGGCGCACCGGATTTATGGAACCATCTTCCGGTCGAGCTCCGGATGGCGCCTGACCTCCGCTCCTTCCGGCGTGATCTTAAAACCCACCTTTTTGAACAAGCTGGCCTGGCCTGATAGGATGGGGTTGGGTTTTATAAATTGGTCTCAATTTCTAATTTGTACTAATTTATTACGGGCATGGCTATTTAATTACTTTTAATAATTTTTAATTTTTGTATCTTGTTTTTATTATGTATTGCCCTGTTCACCGCCCTGAGTCCTTCGGGAGAAGGGCGGTATACAAATTAAATTAATAAATAAATAAATAAATAATATTGCTTCCGTTCTCTCCGAAAACCATGAGGCACAGAGAGGGCTGCACAAGCTAAGAAAAAGCACCTGCCACCAGCAAGATGAGCAAAAATGTTTAAAAACATCTCAGATAGATGTTGGAAATGCAAACACAAGTCAGGCACTTATTACCATGTTTGGTGGACATGCGCCAAAGCAAAGCGTTATTGGGGAAAAAATACATACGTGGCTAGAAAAGATGTTGGGAGAACATGTCGATTTTAAACCTGAACTTTTTTTTTATTAGGTATAATGCCAGAAAAGACCGATAAACAAAGCATATCTTTGATTTTACATATGTAACAACAGCGGCAAGAGTTATATTCGCACAATATTGGAAAAATGAGGAAATACCATCAGATGAAGAAATAATTAAAAATAAATACTAGAATGTGCGGAGATGGACAGAGTGACTTTGAGGTTGAAAAAAAAAAAGAAGAAACGGAACATTGTCAAACTTGGGACTTATTTTATCGATGGCTAGAGAAAAGGATAAAGGATTAGGAATTAAATCTGTATTAGTGAATCTAAAACTCAGACAACACGTTTGTTGAACAAGGACTATTGGATGTATGAAATAATCAATAAAAAAATTATTAAAAGAAAAAGCCACGTTCAGGGACGATGGCCACTGTGTTGAGATCAAAGGGGTAACCGCCAGTCTCTGTTGGGCCTGGGCTGGATCCACCCAGATCCCCAGATCTCTTGGGGATCACGTCGCCATTTCTGCAGCTTGTAAGGAGCAAAGGGAACGTTCAAAAGTGCGTGTCCCCATTACTGCCTGCCCCCCATCCTTAATAAGTATCTCCATTAAGCTAGTGCACACAACAGCAATATTTATAATGGCCGCGGAAGAGATTTCGCTCCACGGACCCGATCAATCTGAGACTCGGGCCCGCTACTCTGGTAGAAGACCTGGAGGCAAATTCTGCAGCTTTTTATGAAAGCAGTAATTCAGCTGCTATGATGATGATCAGGTTTGCAAGCGCTTCTTAGCCAGTGCAAATGTTGTTTTGCCCCGACTGACTGACTGCCACTTTTTTATTCCGCGACTTACAACGCGAATTGTGTGTTTGAACTTGCACAGCAACACTTCCAACACACAGGCAACTTTTCGTAATTAGCAGGAACTTCAATACTTGCAATGCAATGGTGAAAAAAGTCAAGTTCTACATTTAGGGCAAGAAAAACCAAATGCACAGGTATAGTATAGGCCCCGTGGTGGCGAACCTACGGCACGGGTGCCACAGGTGGCACGCAGAGCCCTCTCTGTGGGCACGCACGCCGTCGCCCCAGTCCTAGGCCTTCGGCTGGGTTTTATAAAACCTTTTCGCTTTAGGCCTCCGCCACCGTGTGTAAAAAAAGAGAGGTTCAATCAATCAATTTCAACTTCTCGCGGGGAAAAAATAGTTCTCGCAAAGTTGGAATTGACTGAACTTTTTAGTCCCACCCAGTCTGCCGTTACCACCGCAGCCACGCTCACCCAATGGGTGACGCCCACCCAATGGGCCACGGCCACCCAGCATCCGACGTTACATAACTGGGTTTTGGGTTCCAGTTTGGGCAGTCGGTCTCTAAAAGGTTCGCCATTACTGGTATAGGGGGTACCTTGCGCAATAGTAGTAACTGCGAGAGGGATCTCGGAGTCCTGGTGGATGATCCCTTAAATAGGAGCCAGCTGTGTGCAGCAGCTGCCAAAAAAGCCAACACAGTGATGGGCGGCATTAACAGAGGGATAGAATCAAGATCAGGTGAAGGGTTAAATACCACTTTACAAGGCCTTGGTGAGGCCACACCTGGAATCCGGCATCCAGTTTTGGTCACCACGATGTAAAAAAGATGTCGAGACTCTAGAAAGAGTGCAGAGAAAAGCAGCAAAGATGATTATGGGACTGGAGGCTAAAACATATAGGGAACGGTTGCTGGAATTGGGTATGTGTAGTCTAATGGAAGAGAAGGACGAGGGGGGACAAACTCCCTGTGACAAACTCCGTTTGCGGGGAAAGAATGTTGTGTGCAAAGCATCCCGGCGACTTTCGGGCTGAGAAGTGCACATCATTCACAATTTAGTCGTAAGGAACAGTCATCAGTCTGCAAGCCTCGCAGATCCATAATGCAAAAAAAAAAAAAAAAAAAACCCAAAAAAAGAAACAAACCCGAAGCCGAAGGAAAAGCTGACACATTTCCAGCCATCAATTTAAGGAACTGCAAGCCTAATCCAGACTAATGGAATAACAGTCCAGATGGTTCCTGAGCTTCCAGCATTTGGACTATTGAAGGGAAAGTCAGAAAGGGCTCAGCCAGTTTGCGCGCAGGGCAGTCACGCCAAGAATTGTTATTGTACATATATTATACATACATACATACAGTACATACATATTCATTCATTCATTCATTCATTCATTCATTCATTCATTCATTCTATACACGTAGTCCTTGAGTCACAACCACAAAGGAGCCCCAGATTTCTGTGCTTAAGTGTGACGTTTGTTAAGTGAGTTTGGCCCCATTTTGCGACCTTTCTTGCCACAGCTGTGGAATCACTGCCGTTGATAAGCGAGTCACACGGTTGTTAAGTGAACCTGGCTTCCCCCTTGACTTGGCTTGTCAGAAGCTTGCAAAAGGGGACCATGTCACTCTCTCTCTCTCTCTCTCTCTCTCTCACACACACACACACACACACACACACACGGACGGACAGGACGCTGCGACCGTCATAAATAGGAATCAGTTGCCAAGCGTGTGAATTTTCATCAGGTGACCCTGGGGGAGGCTGCACCCGTTACGAAAAATGGTCATAATAATAATAAAGTTGAAAGGGACCTTGGAGGTCATCTAGTCCAACCCCCTGCTGAGGCAGGAAACCCTAGACCATTTCGGACAAATGGCTGTCCAGTCTCTTCTTAAAAACTTCCAGTGTTGGAGCATTCACCACTTCTGGAGGCAGGTGGTTCCACTGGTTAATTGTTCTAGCAGTCAGGAAGTTTCTCCTTAGTTCTAGGTTGCTTCTCTCCTTGGATAGTTTCCATCCGTTGCTTCAGAGAGCACCAAGGACCCCACAGTCCTCCTCCTCCTCCTCTCTACAAACCCTAAATCTCTTCCAGAATTGATGATGTCACCTAGTTGGGTTATGAAATGTCTGCAGGAAAACCATCAAAAGAGCCCCAAGGATCACACAGTTGTTGTCCTCCTCCTCCTCCCCACCATCCTCCTCCTCCTTCCTGCCGGGTCACAAAACGTCCGCGAGGAAAAGCACCCAGCTCAGAGAGCACCAAGGACCCCAGAGTCCTCGTCCTCCTCCTCTTCCTCCTCTTCCTCTCCGTCAGCCCCACTCCCTTCTAGCACTGATGATGTTGCCTAGCCAGCTCACGAAACGTCTACAAGGAAAAGCCACCAAGCGCAGGCAGCCACCAAGATTCTCTTCTACTCAAACCTCCTCCGAAAATAACCCGGCTACCCTAACCCCTAGGCAAGCACTTCCACGGATTCCGGCACCAAGGAGCGGAGTTTGTGGCCGTGCAGGTTTTCTCCCCCACCACACCAAAGGCAGCTGAAATCTCCCCCGTCAGTCGCTCAGACCCTCCTCTCTCCGTCTCTCTCGGAGGCTTCCGCCCATCTGTTTAATCCGTTCAGCCTCCCTCTGCACTCGCCTTCCCCCATCTGTCGGGGACCTGTCTACGGCGTGCGGTACGGCACCACCGTCGCAGCATCTGTCTCGGGAACCTGTCATTTCAAATTTGTCTGCCGCAGGAACTCCTAACACAACAGGCGGATCGCAGGCGTGACGGCAAGTTAATGAGGTGCAACAGGACCCTCGTTCCCGCGGACGGTCGGAAGATGAAGGGCTCCCGAGCTTACATACACAGCCTTCCCCCGGGGGGGTGGTGGCTTTTAATTTATTATTAACCATATTCATCGGCCCGAAATTGTATCGGGAAGGAGGTGATTAAAGGTAAAGGGATGCCAAAGTCAAGAGCCGATTTTCAGGAAGAGGAAAATCAGAAGAGAGGCTTGCCTCCACGTTTAACCTTAGCATTTAAGGCGGGGAAGAGCTGCACATCCGTGCCCTTTGCCATTCGTGGACACAGCAGAATAATAAGAGTCGGAAGGGACCTTGGAGGTCTTCTAGTCCAACCCCCTGCTCGGACAGGAAACCCTATACAATTTCAGACAAGCGGCTGTCCAATCTCTTCTTTAAAAACCTCCAGTGTTGCAGCAACCCCAACTTCTGGAAGGAAGCTGTCCCACTGACAAATTTTCCTCGCTCCGAGGAAATTTCTGCTTACTTCTAGGCTGGGGATCTCTCCTTGATTGCAGAGTGTGTGCAGGGAAGAAGCTCAAGGATAGCAAGACAAGAAGCAACGGATAAAAACCGATCAAGGAGAGAAGCAACCAAGAATTAAGGAGAAACTTCCTAGCAGTGAGGACAAATTAACCAGTGGAACAAAAGTTGCTTCCAGACGTTGTGGGTGTTTCAGCACTGGAGGCTTTTAAGCAGAGACTGGACAGCCACTTGCCTGAAATGGCAGAGGGTCTCCTGCTTGGGCAGGGGGTTGGACTAGATGACCTCCAAGGTCCCTTCCAGCTCTATTCTGATCATTATAAAAGAGCCTTGGTGGAACAGTGGGCTAATGCCTCCTTAAGTAACACCAGCTGCCTGCAATTAGTGCAGGTTCGAGTCCCACCAGGCTCAAGGTTGACTCAGCCTTCCATCCTTCCCAGGTAGGTAAAATGAGGACCCAGATTGTTGGGGGCAATAAGCTGACTTTGTAATAATGCCGCTGTGGTGTGTGTGAAAGCCCTAATAAGCAGGCATATACATAGAATGAAGGCTACTGCTAAGCTTGTAAGCCGCCCTGAGTCTTCGGAGAAGGGCGGGATATAAATGGGATTAAAAAAAAAATTATACAACGGATATACAATTTTTGTTGCTAAGCCAAACATTTGTTAAATGGAATGGTGGCTGGGGAATTCTGGGAGTTGAAGTCCACAGGTCTTAAAGTGACACCCAGGTTGGACACACACACAGAGAGAGACACACACGTGTGAGTGTGTCCTTGTCTCTCTCTTCTCTCCATCCCTCCTGGGTTGCCAAACCAGCCCTGTTCAGGGAGGTTTAGATGCTGTCTTCTCCAATCACCTTCGGAGGAGCCTGGCGAAAATTTTACCTGCAGCAGTTTTTTTGTGTTTTTTTTTTAATTTGCCAGGTTGGAGTGATTTTATTGAAGGCTGTACTTTATCGGTCACGCCGGCCTCCATCAGTGCGCCCGTAGTTTAATATCGTGGCTTTTTAATTACTGCAAGTTCCCATAGAGCAATGGATATGCATCGGGAAATGGGAATAAAAATCTACCACCATCCTCCTCATCATTATGGACCACGACACCATCCTCGCACAAAGCTCTGCCCGCTGAACGCTGACAATTTAATAGGCCAAGACGTTCACCCGAGGGGTGGCGATGGCGTTTCTCAAGAGAGAGAAACGGAGAAACCAAAAACTTCTGCTAAAGGCCTTTTTTTCTTTTTTTCTTGGCCCACAATTCCAAAATTTGCAAAACGGGAAATGTCCGTTTGACTTCCAGAATCCCCATGACCAGCGGGGCTAAATCGGTTTTACATCCCTCGTCCCCGACAACAGCTTTTCTCGATGTAATATGCCGAGGCAAGAGGAGAGGGGCGGGCGGGCTGAAAAGCCCCCTAAATTTATCCATCAATAATACTCGGGGGGGGCAGGAGCCCTTCCTCCCCGCCCCGATTCCCCCCCCCCCGCAGCATTAAATTAGGCATCTAAATCTCAGCCGGCGGCTCTTTTGAAGCCCTCCGAAGGTGAACGCTGATTTAATGCTCAAGATCTCTGCTGACGCTGGGTGTCCCATTATGCGCCCGTGGTCAGCACATTAGGCCCACAGGCCGCTCTCCTGTTCTGGCAATCAGCCTGGCCAGAAGCTCGGCTTTTAAGCACTTCAATCCACCCAGGCAGCGATTCTGAGCTCAGACGAGCGCATCGGCCCTTGACCGGCGTGGCCCCATAGCTCTGCCTTCATGACCAGCGGCCGCATTCTCCGCCCAGTGCTCTTCAATATCTTCATTAATGATTTGGATGAGGGGATAGATGGGGAACTCATCAAATTTGCAGACGACACCAAGCTGGCAGGAATAGCCAATACTCCAGAAGATAGGCTTAAGATACAGGAGGATCTGGACAGACTCGAACACTGGGCGCTATCTAACAAAATGAAATTCAATGGTGGAAAAAGTAAGGTTCTACATTTAGGCAGGAAAAATCAAATGCACAGGTATAGTATAGGTGGTACCTTGCTCAATAGTAGTAACTGTGAGAGGGATCTCGGAGTCTTAGTAGACAATCACTTCAATATGAGCCAGCCGTGTGCTGCAGCTGCCAAAAAAGCCAACACAGTGCTAGGCTGCATTAACAGAGGGATAGAATCAAGATCAAGTGAAGTACTAATACCACTTTACAAGGCCTTGGTAAGGCCACACCTGGAATACTGCATCCAGTTTTGGTCACCACGATGTAAAAAAGATGTCGAGACTCTAGAAAGGGTACAGAGAAGAGCAACAAAGATGATTAGGGGACTGGAGGCTAAAACATATAGGGAACGGTTGCTGGAATTGGGTATGTGTAGTTTAATGAAGAGAAGGATGAGGGGTGACATGATAGCAGTGTTCCAATATCTCAGGGGCTACCCCAAAGAAGAGGGAGTCAAGCTATTCTCCAAAGCACCTGAAAGCAGGACAAGAAGCAACGGGTGGAAACTAGTCAAGGAGAGAAGCAACCTGGAACTAAGGAGAAACGTCCTGACAGTTAGAACAACTAACCGGTGGAACAACCTGCCTCCAGAGGTGGTGAATGCTCCAACACTGGAAGTTTTTAAGAAGAGACTGGACAGCCATTTGCCTGAAATGGTATAGGGTTTCCTGCCTGAGCAGGGGGCTGGACTAGATGACCTCCAAGGTCCCTTCCAACTTATTATTATTATTATTATTATTATTATTATTATTATTATTATTATTATTATTATTATTATGTACCCCTCGAGCGACGGTCGTTCTTTCTTTCTTTGCCGCGGAGGAGTTTCCGGGTTGCTGCGTTGGGGGCAAAAGTCCTCCCAGGGCGATTCATAAAAGGAGCAAGCCGGCGTCACAAGAAAAAGACTCTAAAGTTAAACCTTCTCTCCAAAATTGGGAAAGGAACCCGGCTCCGTTCGGGGTAGAACCAGGGCATAAGGATCGGACCGAATGGATGGACAATTACCAAGGAGAGAAGCAGCCTGGCACTCGGGAGACATTTCCTAGCAGCGGGAAGAATTCCATCATTGGAATGGCTTTTGCCTCCGGAGGTTGTGGGTGCTCCATCACTGGAGGGAATGGTATCAATTGTTCAGCCGCTCTCTGTTCTAGCAGGGGGTTGGACTAGAAGACCTCCCAAGGTCCCTTCCAGTTTTATTAGTCTCCAAAGCACCAGAGAGCAGGACAAAAGAGTAATGGGTGAAACTAATCAAGGAGAGAAGCAAGCTGGAATTAAAGAGAAATTTCCTAACAGTGTGAGAACAAATTAACCAGCGGAACAGCTTGCCACCAGAATTTGTAGGTGCTCCAACACTGGAGGCATTTAAGAAGAAAATTGGACAACCGCTTGTCTGAAGTGGCACAGGGTCTCCTGTATGAGTAGGGGGTTGGACTAGAAGACCTCCGAGGTCCCTCACAACTCTGTAATTCTGTATTCTGATTGGTCCATTGTTGGCCAGGGCGAGGTGTCCCATTCCATCGCTCAAGATATTCATCCCCAAGCAGCTTCCATTAATGACGACCATCACCTTAAAACGTGGCCCTTTGGTGACTTGAGGACTTCAACTCCCAGAATTCCTCAGCCAGGCCAAAAGCAGAAGAACCCCAGGTGATGGAGACTCAGCTGGGCAACTCCTCTCTTCTCTGCTGGGACGGCTCCTTCTGCAAGATCCCAAAGGTGCTTTTTTTCAGGAGGCAACTGGACTTCCTTTGTTTTTCTCTGAAGACCTTTCGCTTCTCCTCCCAGAAGCTTCTTCGGCTCTGACTGGAGGGTGGGGAGTGGAAGGATTTATACTCCTCGCAGATTGCTGGTCATTTGCCTCCTTTTAGAGAGTCCTTGAGGCCATTGGAAGTTTATCAAAATCCACATTTTGGACAGAGGAGACCGCTGGTTGGAAAGAGGGGTCCAAGAGGCCATCTATCTCCAAATTGAACACCCTTCCCTCAACAGAGGTTGAGGGATATCTCCAGTCTACAACACACTTGCAACGGTTCCAAAAAAGGCTCCACCCCCATTTGTACTACTCGGGTGACCCTGAGGACACAGGCAAACCTCCAAGTGGCCTCAACGACTCTCCAAAAGGATGCAAATGACCGGCTGTCTGCAAGGAGTATAAATCCTCCCATTTCCCACCACTCGGTCAGAGCTGAAGAAGCTTCTGGGATGAGAAGAAGCGAAAGGTCTTCGAAGGAAAAATTTTAAAAAGCCCAAGTTACCTCCTGAAAATAAAGGACCTTTGGGATAACTATGACCCAGATGGCCGAGAATCTCCCTAGACATTCTTCGGCAAGGCGGAAGCGTTTGCAGAAAGCGGACAGGAGTAGCTAAAGAGAGCAAATGGATCCCGGGTGTATTCGGTCTTGTTCAAAGACGACAGCGGAGGGATCTTCTCTCTCCCCTCCTCCCCACCCTATCCTCCTCAACCCACGGACAATTATTAATGCACTTCCAGCCTCCCAGTCCATTTCTCTAAAGGAGAATACCCGGGCAGGTTGCGCGCAAGCCTGAAATGTGATCAATGCGTGCCCCCCCCCCCGTCCTCTCGTCCCAGGCGCACGGCGGGAGCCGCCAGGCCTTCTCATTCTAACAAGCTTCCGATGCAAGACGACTGGAATAACAAAGTATGAATTTTTATGAGCCTAATAAATCACTCCGCTTTTCTTGCTCTTCATCGTTTTCGGCACTTCAAACACAGGGGGATGAAAATAAAATAAAATAAAATAAAATACGACAGAAATCCAGGCTGTAATCCAACAGCCTCCGAGATAGGATTCAGACGTCCAGCCACCGGTGGAGGAAATTCTCTCTCCTCTGACCCAATTTGGGAAAGCCGGGGGGGGGGGGGTGTTTCCCCCCTTTGGTAGATTGGAGGGACCTTGATCACGTGACACACACACCCCAGGAGGCGGCAACAGTCGCAAGGGGGGGGGGGGGAAACGGTCATAAGTCACTTTTTCCCAATGTCGTAACTTTGTACAGTCACTAAGCGAATGATTTTAAGCAGAGGATGACCGCGATAGTCATAAACACGAGGCAGTTGCCAAGCAATCTGAATTTTGACCACGTCACTATGAGGAGGCTAGAACGGTCATTAAGTGTAAAAAAAGGGGGTCATCGTTCCCTTTTTTCAGCGCCGTTGTTAACTCTGAACGGTCACTAAACGAAAGGCTGTCGGTCAAGATCTCCTGTTCTGTACCAGCCTGCTACCGGCCCTGCAGAAAAGGCAGGGACAACCCCTTTACAAATGGCAAGAGGCTGGAATTACGCCTGCCAAATTTATAGCTACAAAAACAAACAAGACACGAACCAAGATACAGGAGCTTTAAGAAACACGAACTATCCAAGCGGTTGCCTTCAGCAAACCAGCCCTCCCCACACATTCCCCTTATATAGAGTTCAGGGCGTGGCTTCTCTCTGCCTCCTTCCGAGAAGCCCCATTGCCTTCCTCTGTTTACTCCTAATTGACTGCCTCCTGCGTCGGGCATCCTTGAACAGGGCCAGCTGTGGGTCATCTTCATCCACGCTGTCAGGCTCACACAGCTGGGTCTCCGTGGTGACCAGGTGGGAGGGGCCTGGCTGAGGGCTCTCATCAGCAAGCTCTTCAACAACCCCCTCCTCCTCCTCTGAGTCGTCCGACCCAACTGCCGAACCCACAGGCTGACCCTCAATCACAACATCTCCCTGTAGGACCGATATTAAGAGCTATAAGGAATCTCTCTAGATTCTTTTTGGGGAAATAAAGAATTTTTGCTAGTTCAGCGGGTAAAGCCTATCAACAGGAGAGATCGAATTAACCCCAAGTAATCCCCAGCCGTGTGCTGCAGCTGCCAAAAAAGCCAACACGGGGCTAGGCTGCATTAACGGAGGGACAGAATCGAGATCAGGTGAAGTGTTAAATACCACTTTACAAGGCCTTGGTGAGGCCACACTTGGAATCCTGCATCCAGTTTTGGTCACCACGATGTAAAAAAGATGTTGAGACTCTAGAAAGAGTACAGAGAAGAGCGACAAAGATGATTGGGGGACTGGAACAGTTGCTGGAATTGGGGGTGCATAGTTTAATGGAGAGAAGGGTGAGGGGTGACATGATAGCAGTCTTCCAATATCTCAGGGGCTGCCCCAAAGAAGAGGGAGTCAAGTTATTCTCCAAAGCACCTGAAAGCAGGACAAGAAGCAACGGATGGAAACTAATGAAGGAGAGAAGCAACCTGGAATTAAGGAGAAACTTCCCGACAGTTGGAACAATCAACCAGTGGAACAACCTGCCTCCAGAAGTGGTGAATGCTCCAACACTGGAAGTTTTTAAGAAGAGACTGGCCAGCCATTTGTCTGGAACAGTATAGGGTCTCCTGCCTGAGCGGGGGGTTGGACTAGATGACCTCCAAGGTCCCTTCCAACTTTTATTATTATTACCATCATTGTTATTACTATTATTATTAATCTTCCTATGTTCAAAGCTTATTTGGACTCTGAATTGAAAATTCTAAACCCAAAAATCTTATTAAAGACCCCACACAAATCGGGAATCGGATTTCCTAGCTGACGTCGACGTTTCTTACTAGTCTGCCTCGTCCCGAATTTGATACGAGATGGTGTCACAGGAGAGAAACGGCACTAAGACACGGAGAAAGTGACTGGCCCAGAAGAAAATTAAGATTTTCCCGAGATATTTCCCCCCCCCCCCCCAGATAAGAGACTTCCCAAGATTTATTTCGCTAGTTGCCAGTATATGATTGCAGTTATTTGCTTTACTCTGTTTTTCTTCTTTTTTAAATTCTGCTGGTCGTTGTCCAAATAAGTATCACTGATACACACACACGATTTATTGTATTTTATGGAAGTCCATCCAGATACGATGGGGGAAAAGAGGGATATTCTTGGTGCTAAAAAGGTTATGTACTTTCAAGCTGCTGATTTACAAAAGACAACTGGGAGAGAAGGGTGATGAATTGTGTGTGTGTGTGTGTGTGTGTGTGTGTGTGTGTGTGTATGTATATATGTGTATATGTATATGTATATGTATATGTATATGTATATGTATATGTATATGTATATGTATATGTAGATCTTTGGTCATTCAGGTTTTTTCCCCACGTAGAATTGGAGGTATCAGGGCAACATTTCGACGAAATCTCATCCGTTTAAAAAAGAGGAACAAACAGCCACTACCACACACTTCTCCCAGAAGAACGAAGCTGAAGTCACCAGCCTGAGGATGACGGATGAGATTTCGTCGAAACGTTGCCCTGATACCTCCAATTCTACGTGGGAAAAAACCCGAATGACCAAAGATCTACATACAAGCACCCGCGAAAACCTCAGAAAACACACATATACATATATGTGTGTGTGTGTGTGTATGTATATGTATACACACACACACACACACACACACACACACACACACACATATATATATTTTCAAACTCCTGTTCTCCAGATGTGCTTGCCCTTAAATTCTCATCATTCCTGCCTAAAAATAACCTGTCCGGAGAAGGACAGGTCGCCCAGGACTAAAGTAGAGCTAAATTTTTCCATTTATTTCAAGGCATCCCAAAGGTGGGCTCAAGCTGATCACGATGAGTCATAAGGTGTGGTTTTGCTTTGGCAGCACAACATTATTAAGCCAAGCCTGCCTACAGGGAGTCCCTGACTTACAACAGTTCATTTAGAGACCATTCAAAATTACGACGACACTGAAAAGAAGTGACTTATGACGGTTTTTCACACTTATGACCGTTGCAGCATCCCCGCGATCAAAATTTAAACGTTTGGGCCACCGGCTCCTATTGATGACGGTTGCAGCGTCCCGAGGTCGTGTGGTCACCCTTTGCGACCTTCTGAAAAGCGAGGTGAGTGGGGAAGCCAGATTCAAACGACAACCGTGTTGCTAACTTAACAACTGCAGCGATTCAGAATGACGGAATGAGAGCGCTGGAAGGGACCGGGGAGGTCATCTAGTCCAACCCCCTTGCTTGGCAGGAAGCCCCATGCCATTTCAGACAAACGGTTGTCCGATCTCGTCTTGAAAACCTCCAGTGCTGGAGCACCCACAACTTCTGGAGGCAAGGAGTTCCACTGCCGAATTGTTCTTCTCACCGTCACGAAGTTCCTCCTTAATTCCAGATCGCTTCCTTCCATCAGCCCTTCCTTCTCCTGCCTTTCTGGTGCTTTGGAGAAGAGGTTGGACCCCCCCACTCTTCTTGGCGGCAGCCCCTCAAAGAGGGGAAGACTGCTATCGTTCGCTTAACAGCCGCCGCAAGTATCCATTGTAATTTTACATTTCTTACCCAAATCTTTTCCCAAGTATCCATTGTAATAACTTCTTGAAAAGATTTGGGTAAGAAATGTAAAATTTACGCAAGCTCAAAACCTAAGAGAGAACTTTTATAAAATGTTTTATAGGTGGCATTTAGATCCTAAAAAATTAGCAAGTATGTATCCGAACTGTCAGCCTAAATGTTGGAGGTGTGGCGGTGAAGATGCAAGGTATTTTCATATATGGTGGACCTGTAAAAAGGTTAAAGCATTTTGGATTAAAATTTGGTGGAATATGCAAAAGATATTCAAGAAAAGGATAAAGTTTTGTCCGCAACTGTTTTTACTGGGCATTATTACTGATACTACTGTTGTGGACACTAAGTTGATGTTGAATTTAATTACGGCAGTGAGACTTTTAGTAGGGCAATACTGGAAGAAGGAAGAACTGCCGACTATAGAAGAATGGACTTTAAAAGTTTCCAACCTGGCGGAAATGGCAAAGATCTCAGCGTACTTGAAAGATCAGTCGCAACAGAGATATATTGTGGAGTGGAAAAAATGGATTGATTATATTCAGAATAAATATGGGACTAAAAAGTTTCATCTAGCATTTGAATAAGTATTGATGTGATATTTATACTGCTTGTAGTTATTTTATAAGAGTTAAAGTGCGATAGATTTAATAGCTTATTGTTGTTTGCATAAGGTAGACTATGATTGTTTGTATTTTTATACCTTGTATTTAGCTCTGGGAAGTCGGGGAGGGGGGAGGGGGAAGGGAGGGAGGGAGGTGTTGGGGAGGGTTGGGGAGAGGGGAGGGGGGTTGGGAGGGGTTGTGTTTTGTTAAAAAAAAATGTATTGTAAAACTTTTTAATAAAAAAAAAAAAAAAAACAGCCGCCGCAAGAAGGGTCGTAAGATGGGGCAAAACTCACTTGAGAACCGTCTCCCTTTGCCACGGAAACTTTGGGCTCGAGAACTGCCTGTTCTGTGGCCTGTAGACCACCAATCTCTTCTGGGGGACCAATGTGCCACATCGGGCCCCCCTGCGATGCGCGCAGAGTCCGGCCGGTCTCCCAACACGGTCCACGCCTTGTCGCCCGTCTTCACGCCGGCTGCTGAAATCCATCCGGCGTGGGGTTTGTTTTTTTTCTTTTTCTTTTCCCCCCCCCCCCAAGCCCACCACTCTTCATCTGCGTCTCCGGCGCAGCCAGCCCTGAATCAGGCAGGGAAATTCGTCTTTGACAAACATTTACCGATTATCAAATCACAACCGCCGGCCCAGACAGGGGCCATAAGTCACTTTTAAGCAGCCACCCGAACCGCCGCGAAAGGCTTTGGGGGGCAAGCCGCGCGGAGACAAATCGCTCCTGTCAGCCCCGCGTGTTGCCTCGCGCCCGGGATCCGTGTTCTGCCCGGTTCCACGCTACCTGGTGCTTAATGACAGGGCTGTCAGGCGGGAGACAAGAGCCCCCCCCCCCCCAGCCCCGCATCTGCGGACTGTCAACACCCTATTAGAAGGAAGATTGAGACCCCACTCTTCTTAAACCCACTCAAGCAACACAACCTGCTCGTTTTTATAATTATTGTCGGGGAGTCATCGATCGCCGGATGACACCTAGCCCTATCTGGATGGAATGGGAGTAGTTTGCCAGCTGACAGTTCCCATAGATTATGGGGGGGGTGGGGGGGGTTTCTCCCCGGAAAGGTTTCAAAGCCTACATCTCCAAGGAAGTAAACTCCTTGACCTAAAGAGCCAAAAAGAGGTGACATTTCTCACGCTTTATTTGGCAATTCTGAGTTTCCCAGCCCCAGGGGGGGGGGGAGGGTGTCTGTTAGGCGTTTGAACTACAGCTCCCAGAATTCCTGGCCTTGCTGGCCGGGAATTCTAGGAAGAGAAGCCCAAGACTCTCGGTGTCACTGGGTATAGCCAGGAGTGGGGTGGGGGGATGACCCTCAACTTGGCGATCGTATTGATGCCATTATCCTCGTTGCTTCCCTTTCTCCTTTCTTTACATAATAATAATAATAATAATAATAATAATAATAATAATAATAATAACAACAACAACGATGATGATGATGGAAGGGACCTTGGAGGTCATCCAGTCCAACCCCCTGCTCAGGCAGGAAACCCTAGACCATTTCAGACCAAGGGCTGTCCAGTCTCTTCTTCAAAACTTCCCGTTTTTATTCTTCTATTATTTTAGGCCTGTTCACCTTTCCCCTTTTCTCTCTTTCTATTATCGTAAGCCCCACGGCGAGATAGGCGGCAAATAAATGGAACAAATAAATAAAATGAAATAAACCAGGCTGCCGCTAGCCTAACTCGGAGGAACACGGCATCACGTGTCATTCATCGCCCTGGGGATGAGACCCCCCCCATCTTTGGGGAAGGCGGAGTTTTTAAGGGCACCACAATCCTGTCCGCCCTGAGATCTGAAACCTTCCCAAATGACATCCACCATAGGTGTGTGTGTGTGTGTGTGTGTGTGTGTGCTTGTATTGGGCTTTTATCCTTGTATTATTATAAATAATAATAACAACAACAACAGTTGGAAGGGCCCTTGGCGGTCATCTAGTCTAACCCCGCTCTATTATTTAGCCCGTGTCTGGTTTTTGTTCTCCGACAGCTGTCTGGTTTGGGACAGCAACCAAATGGATTCCCACGGGGTAGTTAGGACTGCAGAGCAAACCGCTGCAAGCAGCCTGCCTTCCATAAAAGGGGGCTGAGCAAATATCTACAGACCCCTCGCATCCTGGACACAAAGCGTTTCTAACTCCTTCTGCCGTGAACGCCGCTACAGGGCGCTGCAGGCCCAAACAACTAGACGCAGCTCCTTCCGCCGTGCCATCGCTCTGCTAAACACCGAATTCCAAACAGCACTGTCTTACGCCTAAGTATATTCACCCATTGTAGTGTGCCTGTAGTATTATAATTATCCTTCTCGGCTTCTCTGCTATTCCCCCCCACCTTTATTGGTATCATTATTACGATTATCTTTACTCTGCCGTTTTGCGTGTACACCGAGAGCTTCCGCAACCAGAGACAGACAACGCCTTGTGGGTCCAACTATCACCCTTGGCCAAATAAAATACCCTAGATCTATCTAAAGAAAGAGGAAATTTCTAGTGAGTTCATAATGAAAAGTGGAGGGGATATGAAGAAATGGGGTGGGGAATTGAGACAGACTGCCCGCCAGGATGAAATTCCCAGCAACTCCAAACAAACTGGATGCAGAACGTTCCTTGTTGTAGCCGATAAATCAACAATCCCACTGCTGGGTCAGTCAGGTCTGTTGTAGGAAGCGCCTTGCACTGTATGGACAGGTTCAATCAATCAGAATAGAGCTGGAAGGGACCTTGGAGGTCATCTAGTCCAACCCCCTGCTCGGGCGGGAGACCCTGTACCATTTCAGACAAGCAGCTGTCCAGTCTCTTCTTAAAAGCCTCCAGTGATGGAGAACCCACAGCTTCTGGTGGCCGGCTGTTCCGCTGGTTAATTGTTCTCGCCGTCAGGAAGTTTCTCCTTAGTTCCAGGTTGCTTCTCTCTTTGATGAGTTTCATTTTCATTTCATTTCATTTCATTTCCATCCCTTGCTTCTCGTCCTGCCTTCAGGGGCTTTGGAGAATAGCTTGACTCCCTCTTCTTTGGGGCAGCCCCTCAGATACTGGAATTCTGCTATCCTGTCCCCACCCCCCCAAGTCCTTCTTTTTTTCTAGACTGGCCATTCCCGATTCCTGCAACCGTTCTTCATATGTTTTTGTCTCCAGGCCCTGGATCATCTTAGTCGCTCTTCTTTCCACTTTTCCCAAACTCTCAACATCTTGTTTGTGATGTGGTGACCAAAATTGGTTGCAGTATTCCAGGTGTGGTCTTACTAGGACTTTATAAAGTCCCAAGAGAAATTAGGGGAGGGCAAAAAGTTTAGGTGGCTCATAAGACACTATCGCAAGATGATAATGATGATGATGATGATGATGACGACAACAACAAAACAACAACAACAATAATAATGTAATGTAGTTGTTGGTCTCCCCTTGTTCCTTCGCATCCCTTGGGGGGGGGAGGGAGGAACTAACAGCACAACCCCATTTTCTGCAGCTGCACCCCACAGCGGTGGTGCCCGAGTTCTGCTATGGACGAACCCCTAATTTTCTGGGGTGAGCAGAAGTTGTGTTCCCCCCCCTTACCTTTTCCTTGGAGAGGGGGGAAATCACCCATCCAGATGCCGGGGAAGCAGCTGGAGCAGAGGCAGGGGGGGGGGAAACAACTCCTTATCTAAACCCCCAGCCTGACAAGCCCCCCCCCCTTTTTTTTTTGACAGGGCTCGGCAATATTTGATAAATTCTCATTTTCCCTCCTCGGCTGTCAGGTAATCTTTTTTATTGACGGCGCTACAGGGGGATTTCTGTGCTCCTGGGGGAAAGATTCCCTCTCCTGCGCTGGTTATTAAACCAAATAAGGATCTGGGGGGGAGGGGGGGTGTCTTTCTGTAAAAGGGAGGAAATCCAGCAACCTCCTCTGCCTCCGTTCCCGATGGAGCCTGGGGTCTCGGGAACTCTGCGGTCTCCTCGACACCCAGCGACGTAAGGGCACCTGTCGCTGCTCAAGCTAAGCACCCACAAACCCACACCACACCCCAGTTTCATGACCCAACTAGGGAACATCATCAGGGCTAGAAGGGAGAAGGGTTTGCAGAGAGGAGGAGGAGGAGGAGGAGGAGGAGGAGGAGGAGGAGGAGGAGGAGGAGGAGGAGGAGGAGGAGGAGGAGGAGGAAGAGGAAGAGGAGGAGGAGGAGGAGGAGGAGGAGGAGGAGGAGGAGGAGGAGGAGGAGGAGGAGGAGGAAGGGTGCTGTGAGGTCCTTCCAGCCCTCAGAGCTTGGTTTTTTTTCCTGGCAGAAATTTCATTACCCAGCTAGGGAACAACATCAGGAGGAGGAGGAGGAGGAGGAGGAGGAGGAGGAGGAGGAGGAGGAGGAGGAGGAGGAGGAGGAGGAGGAGGAGGAGGAGGAGGAGGAGGAGGAGGAGGGCGACCATGGAGTCCTTGATGCTTTCTGAGCTTGGTGGTTTTCTTGCAGACATTTCATTACGTCTGCAAGCAAACCAGCAAGCTCAGAGAGCACCAAGGACCCCACAAGTGGCCTCCTCTTCCTCTTCCTCTTCCTCCTCCTCCTCTCTGCAAACCCAACTCCCTTCTAGCACTGATGACGTTCCCCAGCTGGGTGACGAAACGTCTGCATGAAAGCCACCAAGGCCTGAGAGCATCGAGGACCCCACGGTTCAACCCTGAGCTACAAAGGTTCTCTTCTATTGCTACCCCAAAGACCACGAAAGGGCAACTGTTACTGCTCCAGCCCAGTCCCATTCTCTCTCTGTCTGTCTTTCCTTTCCTTCTCTTTTTCTCCTTTCCTTTCTCCTTCCTTTCTTTTTTTCCAACCCCTCCCCTCCCTTCCCTCTTTTTCTCCTTCCCTCTCTTTCCTTTCCCTTTCTCCTTCCCTTTCCCTCTCCTTTCTTTTCTCTCTCCTTCCTTTTCCTTACCTTCCTCTCTCCCCTCCCTTTTTCTCCTTTCCTCTCCTTTTTTTCCTTTCCTTCACTTTTCTTCCTCTTTCTTTTCTTTTTTCATTTCTTTCTCTCTCTTCTTACAAGGCCACTTAAGCGCAAGCAGCTTTCAAGGCACCGTTCAGCAGGTTTACAAATGAATGAACAAATAAAACTGCAATAAGAATAAGGTAAAGGTAAAGGTTCCCCCGCACGTGCGTGCTAGTTGTTTCCGACTCTAGGGGCCGGTGCTCATCTCCGTTTCAAAGCCGAAGAGCCAGCGCTTGTCCGAGGACGTCTCCGTGGTCATGTGGCCGGCATGACTAGACGCCAAAGGCGCACGGAACGCTGTTACCTTCCCACCGGAGTGGTCCCTATTTTTCTACTTGCATTTTTACGTGCTTTCGAACTGCTAGGTTGGCAGAAGCTGGGACGAGTAACAGGCGCTCACTCTGTTACGTGGCACTCGGGATTCGACCCGCCAAACTGCCGACCTTCTGATCGACAAGCTCAGCATCCTAACCCACTGAGCCACCGCGTCCCTCAATAAAAATAAACAGCCATTAAAAATACAGACAACAGGAGTGACAAGCAACAGGATCCCCCCCGTCCCCCCCCCCAAGCTGAGCACAGACTAACCCACGGGTCGGCAACCCGCGGCTCCGGAGCCGCATGCGGCTCTTTGAGCCGTCTCCTGCGGCTCCCAGCCGCCCGGTGCGCGCGCACCTCTTTGAACGGGCAGTGGTGCGCGCGCACCTCTCCAAATGGAGAGTGGCACCGCCCGTTTGGAGAGGTGCGCGCGCACCTCTCCCAACGACCGGAGGTGCGCGCGCACCTCCCCAAACCTTTGGAGAGGTGCGCGCGTACCTCCGCGCGAACGGGCAGAGGTGCCGCTCTTTGAGGAAGCTGTCGCGGCCCGTCTCCGAAGCTGCCGCTTTCGGCAGCTTTGCAGACGGGCCGCTACAGGTTCCTCAAAGAGCACCGCCCCTGCCCGTTCGCGCGGAGGTACGCGCGCACCTCTCCAAAGGTTTGGGGAGGTGCGCGCGCACCTCTCAGAATGGGCAGGGGCGTTGCTCTTTGAGGAAGCTGCCGCGGCCCGTCTGCAAAGCTGCTGAAAGCGGCAGCTTTGCAGACGGGCCGTCGCCGTCGGGCAACCGGGAACCTGTTCCATCTCACTTTTTTAAAAAAAATGGCAACCGCGTGCGTCCTCGCATGCGCAAAAAACCGTTTTGCGCATGCGCAAAACTTTTTTTTGCGCATGCGCGTGCATGGACACACACACGCGGCTCCCACTTTTTTAAATTTCTGATGGAACCGGTTCCCAGTGGCTCTTTTACTTTTTTAGGTTGCCGACCCCTGGACTAACCCAACCCTGCCCAGGGGTATCAAAAGGGCAGAAGCCAACATAGACCTTAGGCTGCATTAACAGAGGAGTAGAATCAAGATCACGTGAAGTGTTAATACCACTTTACAAGGCCTTGGTAAGGCCACACTTGGAATCCTGCATCCAGTTTTGGTCACCACGATGTAAAAAAGATGTCGAGACTCTAGAAAGAGTACAGAGAAGAGCAACAAAGATGATTGGGGGACTGGAGGCTAAAACATATAGGGAACGGTGGCTGGAATTGGGTATGTCTCTAGTTTAATGAAGAGAAGGGTGAGGGGTGACATGATAGCAGTGTTCCAATATCTCAGGGGCTACCACAAAGAAGAGGGAGTCAAGCTATTCTCCAAAGCCCCTGAAGGCAGGACAAGAAGCAACGGATGGAAACTGATCAAGGAGAGAAGCAACCTAGAACTAAGGAGAAACTTCCTGACAGTTAGAACAATCAACCAGTGGAACAACCTGCCTCCAGAAGTGGTGAATGCTCCAACACTGGAAGTTTTTAAGAAGAGACTGGACAGCCATTTGTCTCAAATAGTATAGGGTCTCCTGTACAAGTGGGGGTTGGTCTAGAAGACCTCCAAGGTCCCTTCCAACTGTATTATTATTATTATTGTTGTTGTTGTTGTTGTTGTTGTTGTTGTTGTTGTTGTTGTTGTTAAAAACTTTTATTCATAAAACATGAAACTCAGTCAACTGAACACTCAAATGGACTGGCACTAATGGTTGACACAGGTTGCTGCCAGCATCCTAGGTATCAACCACGTCTCTCCTTAAAATGTAAGATGTTGTTGTTGTTGTTGTTGTTATCTGTGAAGGCCTCAAGTTCAGAGCAGACGTTTTGCATGGGAAACGAGCTCTTTCCATCATTCTGGAAGCGTTTGGGGCTGTGGCAAGAAAGCAAGCCAGGCACTGCGATCCATTCAGCGAAATCTTAACGTATTTCTAAGCTGGTTTGTAAAACGAGACAGAGACAGGGACCTTCCCCCCTCTCCCCCCCCCCACTTTGCAAAACCCTGAACCCGGGTGGGCCTGTTAGGCGAGGCTGGCAAACTGCGCGTGCCAGATTCCTAATGGGGCTCTCTATTAATGCACCCTTCAAGAAAACAGCCACCTCAGGCGAATCGGAATTGTTGGCACCTTGGCAAGGCTGGTTGAAGAATTTATTCTAATCTAAACCCTTTGATTTGTGGCTGCTGCCTCAGGATACTCCAGGAACATCCATCTGCTTTGAACTTAATGAAAAAAAATCTGACGGTACTTTTCTCCAAATTTCTTTTTTTTTCCCTTTTCCTCTCTCTCTCTCTCTCTCTCTCTCTCTTCCAACTTCAGCCTGAGATTCTAGAGAGATTTCAAGGGCATCGCGCAGGACCCGGGCCTGATCCCAGGCCTGGAGGGCCCACGCTGCGAGGCTTCCCCACCCGGGGCAACGTCAATTGCAGGTTATCACAGGTTGCGACAGCTCACCTTTCTGATCATCTGGCTTCTGACTGGAATGCTCGTCCAGACGATGTACGTGTATACGGTATTTTAACAGAGGCTGTGTGGTAGTTTTACTGCGATGTGTTAAAAAAATTAAATTGATTTTAACTACCTTTTTTTTCTTAACTTATTTCAATTGTGTTCTGAATAAAAGATGGGTCATAGAAAAAGTTAACCCAGAGTTCTTACTAGAGGCCCAAATGGGCTATATGTCAATTTATTATTTATCTATCTATAAAATCTATTTATCTACATATCTATCTTCTATCATCTATCGCATAGCTATCAATATGTATCATCTATCTCTCTTCCATCTTGTCTACCATCTATTATCCATTTGTCCATCCATGTTATCATCCATCTCATATCTCTCTATCCACCCACCCACCCACCCCACCCATCTATGTATCTATCTATCTATCTATCTATCTATCTATCTATCTATCTATCTATCTATCTATCTATTTAATATGTCTGTCCATCCATCTATCCTTATCTGTTCTGTACCAACCTGCTACCGGCCCTGCATCAAAAGCAGGGACAACCCCTTTTACAATAAGGCAAGAGGCTGGAATTACGCCTGCCAAATTTATAGCTACAAAAACAAACAAGACACGAACCAAGAAACAGGAGCTTTAAGTAACACGAACTATCCAAGCGATTGCCTTCAGCAAACCAGCCCTCCCCACACATTCCCCTTATATAGAGTTCAGGGCGTGGCTTCTCTCTGCTTCCTTCCGAGGAGCCCCATTGCCTTCCTCTGTTTACTCCTAATTGACTGCCTCCTGCGTCGGGCATCCTTGAACAGGGCCAGCTGTGGGTCATCTTCATCCACGCTGTCAGGCTCACACAGCTGGGTCTGCGTCGTCACCAAGTGGGAGGGGCCTGGCTGGGGGCTCTCATCAGCAAGATCTTCAACCCCCTCAGCAAGGTCTTCAACACCCCCCTCGTCCTCTGAGTCGTCCGACCCAACTGCCGAACCCACAGGCTGACCCTGAATCACAACACTATCTATCTATATCCATCCATATCTATATCTATCTATCTATCTATCTATCTATCTATCTATCTATCTATCTATCATCTGTCTGTCTGTCTGTCTGTCTGTCTGTCTGTCTGTCTGTCTGTCTATCTATCTATCTATCTATCTATCTATCTATCTAATCTGTCTGTCCATCCATCTATCCTTATCTATCTATATCCATCCATCCATATCTATATCTATCTATCTATCTATCTATCTATCTATCTATCATGTCTGTCTGTCTGTCTGTATGTCTATCTATCTATCATTTTTATCTCTCTCTAATCTGTATATCTATCTATCTATCTATCTATCTATCTATCTATCTATCTATCTATCTATCTATCTACCCGTCTGTCCATCCATCCATCCATCAAAAAATTACATGCTGCCCATCTCACTATCCAAAACGACTCTGGGTGGCTTACAAAAAACCCATTAATATTCGAAATATTATAATTAACCGGATTAGATCAAGAACACAGAAACCAAGAGCAACACAGGTGCAGTGATGGCGTCTTTCCTACAATATAATTTGGGCACTAGTTCAGGGGAAGATCCGGCGTCCTTGAGAAAGCCACGGTGCTGGGGAAGAGATGAGCCTTGGTGGAGCAGTGGGCTAATGCCTCCTTAAGTAACACCAGCTGCCTGCAATTAGTGCAGGTTCGAGTCCCACCAGGCTCAAGGTTGACTCAGCCTTCCATCCTTCCCAGGTAGGTAAAATGAGGACCCAGATTGTTGGGGGCAATTAAGCTGACTTTGTAATAATGCCGCTTGGGGTGTGTGTGTGAAAGCCCTAATAAGCAGGCATATACATAGAATGAAGGCTACTGCTAAGCTTGTAAGCCGCCCTGAGTCTTCGGAGAAGGGCGGGATATAAATGGAATTAAAAATAAAAAAAAAAATAAAAAAAGAGAGGCAGGATTGTAGCAGCAAGGCAGGCACCAGGTCCAGCACCAATCACCTCGGAGGAAGTCTATCTGTACAGTCGGCGGATTCACGTGCAATCATTTCTGAATAATAGCATTTTTCTTTTTCTTCTTTCTTAACTTCCTTGCAAATGTATACACATCTGAACTTTGGAGTTTCCAGACTGCGGAAATGTTGCATCGCAGCCCTCCTGCAAACGCAGGGGGAGGAAGAGGCTGAAACTGAATCTTCCTCACACTTACGACCGTCGCAGCGTCCCCGTGATCACCCGATCAGAATTCAGATGCTTGGCCAAACATTAATCAAAATTTGGACTCTTCTTGGCCACTTGCTTCGTATTTATGACGGTTGCAGCGTGCCGGCCAATCACGGGATCCCCTTTTGCGACCTTCTGACAATCAAAGTCAATTGGGGGAAGCCGGATCCACTTAACGACCGGGTGACTTGCCAAACTGCAGCGATTCGCTTAACAACGGTGGCAAGAAAGGGTTCGTAAAATGGGGCCCAACTCGCTCAACAAAGGTCTCACTTGGCCGCAGAAATTTTGGGTCCGATTGCGGTCGTAATTCAAGGACTGCCTGTATTAACGTTAAAATTCTTGCTTCTATTCTCTATAAAAGCCACTGTGCACAGAGAAGGCAGCTAAATTAATAACGGCGGTGATTCGCTTAACGAACGTGGCAAGGAAAGCCATAAAACGGGGCCACAACTCACTTCACAAATTTCTAAGCTGGCCACGTAAACTTCGGGCTCAAAACTTGCGGTCGTTAAGTAGAGGACCGCCTGTCCCCTTTTGGCTGTACGTGTGACTTCAGGGAAAGGACGGCACCGCTTCCGAGGCCAGCCATTTCGCCTCAACTAACCCAGCTGATTCTCGACATAAAAGAAGACAACTGAACTGGGGTCTATTTAAAATAATAAAGCGCCTCTGATTTTTCATATTCATAAAAAAGCGGGCCAACGGGGCAGCCCAAGAGAATGCCTATCGACAAAAGAGAAGCAGAATATCAATATTTAGCCACATGGAAATTTATAACGATCGAGGGAGCTATTTCTAACCTATCGGCGGGATCATCTGCACGCCGCACGCCGTATTAAACGACGGACACGGGGACCACCGACAAAGGCCCTCGTGCCGCTTTTAATATCTTTCCTGTGGCTATTTTTAAAAGCATTGGCGCGACATTCCTGGCCATCCAGGCATCCCCCGTGCCAGGCCCTCGGCTTGAAAACAGGCACTCTGGACAACGTAGAATGAACGCAATCCCCACGTACAATTTTTTTAAAAAAAAGTATCTGGAAGAAGAACCGCTTAAAGACAACCGGCTACAGATAGACGGGTCGTGCACGCCAATCCTCAGGTAAAAGCCAAATTTTTACGGGGCCAGATCTGCTGCTTGTTTCCAGAGTGAAGCGCTCAGAAGCCCAGCCGCATAGCTGACACAGCTTAACACAGGCTGTCCCCGACTTACAACAGTAATAATAATAATAATAATAATAATAATAATAAGAAGAAGAAGAAGAAGAAGAAGAAGAAGAAGAAGAAGAAGAAGAAGAAGAAGAAGAAGAAGAAGAAGAAGAAGAAGAAGAAGAAGAAGAAGAAGTAGTAGTAGTTCAAAGGGGCCCTGGAGGTCATCTAGTCCAACCCCCCCTCCCCAGCTCAGGCAGGGAATGCTACACCATTTCACACAAGTGGCTATCCAGTCTCTTCTTGAAAACCTCCAGTGATGGAGAATTCACAACTTCTGGAGGCAAGGAGTTCCACTGGTTAATTGTCCTCACTGTTAGGAAGTTTCTCCTTAGTTCCAGGTTGCTTCTCTCTTTGGTAAGTTCCCATCCGTTGCTTCTTCTCCTGCCTTTGGGGGGCTTTGGAGAATAGCTTGACTCCCTCATTTTTGGGGCAGCTCCTGAGATACTGGAAGGCTGCTATCATGTCACCCTTAGTCCTTCTCTTCATTAAATGTGTTCATTTAGTGAGCGTTCGAAACGACAACGCGCTGGGAAAAAAAGTGTCTTATGGCTGTTTTTCACACTTACGACCGTGGTTAGCGTCCCCAGGGTCCCGTGATCCAACTTCAGACCCTCGGCAACTGACTCCTCTTTACGACGGCCGCAGCCTCCCCTGGTCACACGATCCCCTTTTGCGACCTTCTGATCAAGAAAGTCAACGGGGAAGGCAGCTTCACTTCGCAACGGTGCGACGGATTTAACCAGCCCAGTGATTCACTTAACAACTGCGGCCAAGAAAGGTCGTAAAACGGGGCAAAGCTCGCTTAATGAACGTCTTGCTGAGTAAAGGGAAATCGTGGGCTCAATTGTGGCCATACATTGAGGGCTTCCTACGCCTGGCCCTCGGGGTCCAGCCGGAATGCGTATGTATGTATGTATGTATGTTTTATTTATTTATTTATTTATTTATTTATTTATTTATTTATTTAATTTATTTATTTAATTTATTTATTTAATTTATTTATTTAATTTATTTAATTTATTTATTTACTTAATTTATTTATTTACTTAATTTATTTATTTATTTATTTATTTAATTTATTTAATTTATTTAATTTATTTATTTATTTATTTATTTATTTATTTATTTATTTATTTTATTTTATTTATTTTTGGGACTTATATGCCGCCCTGTCTCCCGAAGGACTCAGGGCGGCTAACAACATTGGGGAGGGAAATGAAAAAAAAATGGCACGGCTGTCATTCAGCCACCGGGCCAGCAAATTTGGCTGGAGAAGCCACGCAAGAACACTGGAGAATCCACAGCTTGCCAGTCAGGGGGTTATGACTCATCTAGCACCGTAATGGTGGAGGAATTCTGGGAGTTGAAGTCCACAAGTCATAAAAGGGCCAGGTTTGAAGACCCCTGTTTTAGATGATGCTTCTTGGTGGCCCAAGGCAACCTCGCCTGATGCAATGCAAGCCAGAGTGATTTTTTTTTTACCTGTCAAAAGCTATTCTGCTGATTGCCTATGATTTACTCAGGTGAGACGTCAGGAAGAGGAGGAGGAGGAGGAGGAGGAGGAGGAGGAGGAGGAGGAGGAGGAGGAGGAGGAGGAGGAGGAGGAGGAGAAGGATAAGGGGAGGGGGAGGACCCCCAACTTTCTGCAGCAGGGCTTCCAAAATTAGTCTTGCCTCTACACCTTTGGGAGATCCACCGGCATTACATTTCCAAGCAGTTCGAATAACAGATCCAGTAACCTTCTCAGGCATCTTCCAGCAATGAGGAGGTTGGGGGGGGGGCAGGTTCATTCCAGTCCCTCCATAGCAGCACATTCCGTCCAGAGAAAGCCAAGGCAGCCATGGGGCCACGTCCCACCCACCCCCTCCCAGCAGGCCCCCCACACACACACTCTTTCCTTGCAAGATGCATTGGCTGGGCCTCAGTTCTTACACTCCTCCCATCCACGGAGGGGCACTTAAATTTTCACTGTGGACTCCCAGGTCCTACGAGCACTTTTGAGAAGCTGTGAGAGAGAGAGATGACGGGGCCAGCCAAACCCATGTGCAAGTACCCGGGTGGTCTTCGGGCCCAAGAGTAACTACTACCTTACCGCTAACTAGAAAATGCCACCTCTGAGTAAAAGGCCATAGGACGCCGGATCTTAAAACCTCGGACCTCGGAGTCCTAGGAGCCAGTGTTGCGCTGCGGCAGGCAAAAAAGCCAACACAATCCCAGGCTGCATTAACAGAGGGACAGAATCGAGATCAGGTGAAGCAGGGGTCCCCAACCTCCGGGCTTTGCGAATGGGGTGAGCGAGCGGCAGGCCAGCCCCATTTGCAGTTGATATGAAGGGTTAATACCACTTTACAAGGCCTTGGTAAGGCCACACTTGGAATACGGCATCCAGTTTTGGTCATCGTGATGTAAAAAAGATGTTGAGACTCTAGAAAGAGTACAGAGAAGAGCAACAAAGATGATCAGGGGACTGGAGGCTAAAACATATAAGGAACGGTTGCTGGAACTGGGTAGGTCTCGTTTAATGATGAGAAGAACGAGGGGGGACATGATAGTAGTCTTCCAATATCTCAGGGGCTGCCCCAAAGAAGAGGGAGTCAAGCTATTCTCCAAAGCGCCTGAAAGCAGGAGAAGAAGCAATGGATGGAAACTGACCAAAGAGAGAAGCAACCTGGAACTAAGGAGAAACTTCCCGACAGTTGGAACAATTAACCAGTGGAACCACCTGCCTCCAGAAGCGGGGAATGCTCCAACACTGGAAGCTTTAAAGAAGAGACCGGACAGCCATTGGTCTGGAATGTTATAGGGTTTCCTGCCTGAGCAGGGGGTTGGACTAGATGACCTCCAAGGTCCCTTCCAACTCTGTTATTCTGATATTCTGTATGGAAGTGTCTCCTCCTCGAGTAGGGGGTTGGACTAGAAGACCTCCAAGGTCCCTTCTAACTCTGTTATTCTGCATTAGCGGAGCCAGAAACGTGCTGGATAACAACTTCCATCTGCTTCAGAGCTAGGCACAAGGGTGGCCCTCTGCTGCAGGGATCTCCACGCTTGGCAAACTTTTAAGGCCGGCGGACTTCAACTCCCAGAATTCCCCAGCCCGCACACGCTGGCTGGGGAATTCCGGGAGTTGAAGCCCACCAGACTTAAAAGTTGCCAACCTTGGAGACCCCCGCTCTAGTCCACTTCCGGAGGGGTCACCACATTCCCTGCTTTCCAGCTGAACCCAAAAAAAAGGATTCAACCGAGTGTGCAGTTTCATCTTGGTTTGGCTCATCGAAAAGGTAACCGTGATCAGCTTCGGGACACTTTCGCCCGACGCTAAACAAACCAAGAAAGCTAAAAAAAAAAAAAAAGCCAGCAAAAAAGGGGAAACGGTCCCGTCTTGCTTCCCTGGCTGTCTGTCTGAGGAGGGGTCTCTGTGTGTCCCCCATCTTCCACAGTCCCCCCCCCCGCCACCAATTCCCCCCCCTTTCTGGGGATCTCCGGAGGATGACAGACGACCGAATCCTCAGATTAACTGCTCTCCAAAGCCAGAGTCATGTTGGGTGTCCAACGTCAGCACAAGCCATCAATCTCGGGCGAGGGGGGGGAGAGCTGCCGGGGACCATGGGCTCCCCTCCCTCTCCTTCCCCTCCGCAGGCAGGCAGTTCATTTCTACTTCATTACTTCCAGGCGGCAGCGAACCGGCGAGTGTCTGAGTTACCAGCTTGACTGCACAGCCACGATGCATTATTTACCAGGCCGACAGCTGCGCTGAGTTCGAGAGAGGCGGCTGCCCACGGGATGCTCCGGCTCCTCTTGCAAAGGGGACAGCAGGAGGAGGGTTGGGCCCAGGTCCCTGCCCTCCCCACAAAAGGACGGGGAACCCCATCCAGGCTTGTTTCAATCTCCTGGCGGGAGGGGGTGAACTGACCCCAGCACTCACTCACGGGGCCATTCATACATACATATTTGCTCCACAATCCTTCTCACAAATAGACTTCCAGAGGCAACCTGGGCCAGCGTGGGGTTCGATTCGCCCACAGCGTAGACTAGCAACATGCGGCACGCCAGAGCCCGTCTACCACAGTAGCTTTGCGGCCAGACTGAAGCAGCCCTTAAATTTGGTGCAGGGAAGACCAACACGCACAGGACATTCCCTTCCAGCACTGACGACGTTACCTAGTTGGGTAATGAAAGGTCTGCAAGAAAACAACCCAGCTCAGAGAGCACCAAGGACGGACGGACAGATGGATGGAAGGCAGGGAGGGAGGAAGGAAGCGAGGGAGGAAGGAAGGGAGGAAGGGAGGGAGGAAGGAAGGAAGGAAGGAAGGAAGGAAGGAAGGAAGGAAGGAAGGAAGGAAGGAAGGAAGGAAGGGTGGATCACTGATAATGTTACCTATTGGGTAATGAAACATTTGCAAGAAAGCTCAGAGAGCAGCAAGGGCCCCATAGTTGTTCTCCTCATTCTCCTCCTCCTCCACTTCTCCTCCTCCTCTTCCTCTTCCTCCTCCTCCTCTTCCAACTTCTCCTCCTGCTACTGCGCTACTCGGAACATCTTACATTTTAAGGAGATGCCTGGTCGATACCTAGGATGCTGGCAGCAGCCCGTGTCAACCATTAGCGCCAGTCAATTTGAGTGTTCAGTTTACTGAGTTTCATGTTTTATGAATAAACGTTTTAAATAATGACGAAAACAACAACAACAACAATAATGTTGGAAGGGACCTTGGAGGTCATCTAGTCCAACCCCTGCTCAGGCAGGAAACCCTATACCATTTCAGACCGATGGCTGTCCAGTCTCTTCTTAAAAACTCCCAGTGTTGGAGCATTCACAACTTCTAGAGGCAGGTTGTTCCACTGGTTAATTGTTCCAACTGTTAGGAAATTTCTCCTTACTTCCAGGTTGCTTCTCTCCTTGATTAGTTTCCCTCCGTTGCTTCTCGTCCTGCCTTCAGGTGCTCTGGAGAAGAGCTTGACTCCCTCTTCTTTGGGGCAGCCCCTGAGATACTGGAAGGCTGCTATGATGTCCTCCCTGGTCCTTCTCTTCATTAGACTAGACCAGGGGTAGGCAACCTCGGCTCTTTTATGACTCATGGACTTCAACTCCCAGATCTCCTGAGTCAGCTATGTTGACTCAGGAATTCTGGGAGTTGAAGTCCATGAGTCATAAAAGAGCCGAGGTTTCCTACCCCTGGGCTAGTCTAAAGAAAAGAAGAAATAGGGGAGACATGATAGCAGCATTCCAGTATCTCAGGGGCTGCCCCAAAGAAGAGGGAGTCAAGCTATTCTCCAAAGCACCTGAAGGCAGGACAAGAAACAATGATTGGAAGCTGATCAGGGAGAGAAGCAACCTGGAATTAAGGAGAAACTTCCTGACAGTGAGGACAATTAACCAGTGGAACAACCTGCCTCTAGAAGCGGTGAATGCTCCAACACTGGAGGTTTTTAAAAAGAGGCTAGACTTGGACAATCACCTGTCTGAGATGGTATAAGATTTTCTGCTTTAGTGGGGGGCTGGACTAGAAGACTTCCAAGGTCCCTTCCAGCTTCTATTCTATTCTAAATGATCAAGGAGAGAAGCAACCTGGAATTAAGGAGAGACTTCCTAAAAGTGAGAACAATTAACCAGTGGAACAGAGGTTGCCACCAGAAATCGTGGGCGCTCCATCACTGGAAGCTTTTAAGAAGAGGCTGGACAGCCATTTCTCTGGGATGATCTAGGGTCTCCTGCCTGAGCAGGGGGTTGGACTAGATGACCTCCAAGGTCCCTTCCAACTCTTGTTATTCTGACTCCCTAGCTTGGAAACCTTGCTGACTCAGGTGCCACAAAATCGTTTCAAGGCATGAAATATAAAAATAAACAAGACACCGACATAGATCACAAACCCAGCCAGAGACTCAGGCACGGGCTGCATTCTGCAAAATTGGCAGAAATTGGCAGAACATTTTCTGAAAACGCTTCCGCAGGAGGGCAGCACCCCCACCCCCCACCCCGCGGGGAAACTTATTGGTTTCACCCTCTTTTGCTTTGGATAATGTCGACTGGCCTGCAGTGAAATTAATCCGTAGTATCCCTTTTCGGACTGAGTTGCTTCTCCACAGTTCAAAACACAAGAGATATTTAAAAAAAAAAAAAAAGGCTGCCCAACTTTTGAAGGCTCATCGCGGGCAAAAGGCATAACCAGAGCGCCCCCTACAGGCCGTTTGCAGGGATGCCGCTTCCGTCCAACCCTTCAACTACAGGTAGCTCTCGACTTTACAAACAGTCCATTTAGCGACCATTCGAAGTTACAACGGCACTGAAAAAAAAGCGACTTACGACCTTTGCAGCATCCTCCGCCTGATCAAAATTTGGACTCTTGGCAACTTGGTTCCTACTTATGACGGTTGCAGGGTCCCACGGGGGTCCCGTGATCCCCTTTCGCGACTCTCTGACAAGCAAAGTCAACGGGGGGCAGCCGGATCCACTTAACGACCGTGTGACTCACTCAACTGCAGTGACTCGCTTAGCCACCGTGGCAAGGAAGGCCGTCAAATGGGGCAAAGCTGGCTTAACAGCTATCTCGCTTAGCAACAGAAATTTTGAGCTCGGCTGTGGTCGTAAGCCGAGGACTAACCCCCAACTTTTCAAACTCACCCAGCTTCAGAATGGAACCAAAATGGCACCTTAAACCGCAACGGCGGCATCGGGGATGAGTGACCGGTCTCCGATTCAAAAGAAGACGCAAGGGAGCCGTCCGCCTTCTGGTGGAAAAGCCAGGATTCTCAGCTTGAGAAGACGGTGAGGAACCGGGGATTGGGGGGGGGGGGCTGTAGTTAATCACAAGGGGCTGCCCCAAAGAAGAAGGAGTCAAGCTATTCTCCAAAACGCCTGAAGGCAGAAGAAGAAACAACACAGAGAAGAGACTGGACAGCCATTTGTCTGAAATGGTATAGGGTTTCCTGCCTGAGCAGGGGGTTGGACTAGATGACCTCCAAGGTCCCTTCCAACTTCTTCTTCTTCTTCTTCTTCTTCTTCTTCTTCTTCTTCTTCTTCTTCTTCTTCTTCTTCTTCTTCTTCTTATTATTATTATTATTATTATTATTATTATTATTATTATTACAAGTTACCCCGGCAGGTGAATTTCTTATCCCACTGAGGCCAATCGGCTTCCACGGCTTCTGAGCGTGGGGAGGAAGAGGAGGGCTCCCCTCCGCCTAGGCTGCAACCCAACAGGGCCGCTACGAGAGCACGGGCCAACAGGGGCACCCTTTGCATTTGGGAAGACGTTTATTTGTTTATTTGTATCTGGCCTTTATTCTTATTTTTATAAATCATAAAGACAGGAAATACCTAATCCCCCTTGCTCCTCCTCTCTTTCCCCACAACAACAACCCTGTGAGGTAGTTGGGCTGAGAGAAGGACTGGCCCAAAGTCACCCAGCCGGCTTTCATGTCTAAGGCGGGACTAGAACTCACCGTCTCCTACTGACTGGCCCATAGTCACCCAGCCAGTTTTAATGCTAAGGCGGGACTAGAACTCACCACCTCCTGGCAAGTGGCCCAAAGTCACCCAGCTGGCTTTCATGCCTGAGATGGGATTATAACTCCCAGTCGCCTGGTGATTGGCCCAAAGTCACCCAGCCGGCTTTCACGTCTAAGGCAGGACTAGAACTCACCGTCTCCTACTGACTGGCCCATAGACACCCAGCCAGTTTTCATGCTAAGGCAGGACTAGAACTCACCGCCTCCTGGTGATTGGCCCAAAGTCACCCAGCCGGCTTTCATGTCTAAGGCGGGACTAGAACTCACCGTCTCCTACTGACTGGCCCATAGACACCCAGCCAGTTTTCATGCTAAGGCAGGACTAGAACTCACCGCCTCCTGGTGATTCGCCCAAAGTCACCCAGCCAGCTTTCACGCCCAAGACGGGACTAGAATTCACCGTCTCCTGATTCCCTGGCCAGAACCTTCCCCACTAGGCCAAACTGGCTGAGCTGCAACCGTCGTTGCCAAGCGTCTGGATTTTGATCACGTGGCCACAGGGATGGTGCAACGCTTGTGGGTTTGGAAAAGTCCCTTTTCCCAGCGCTGCTGTGAATTGAACGGTCACTAAACAAGATTATTGGAAGTTGAGGATTACCTGCAGAGAGAATCTAAGGGAAAGACGCATCCAAGCCCATGTTACTATATTAAAATGTGGGGGAAAGAACCTATTGTTTTTACCGAGACTATAAGAAGACATGGCCAGGGGTAGGCAACCTCGGCTCTTTTATGCCTCGTGGACTTCAACTCCCAGAATTCCTGAGCCAGCCATGCTGAGGGGAAAGGGAGAGGCTTCCAAGCTGAGCCATGCTGGCTGAGGAATTCTGGGAGTTGAAGTCCACCAGTCATAAAAGAGCCCAGGTTGGCTACCCCTGGCTTAGGCCTAGGCCGCTTTATGACATGGACTTCAACTCCCAAAATCCCTGAGCCAGCCATGCTGAGGGGAAAGGGAGAGGCTTCCAAGCTGAGCCATGCTGGCTGAGGAATTCTGGAAGTCCACCAGTCATAAAAGAGCCCAGGTTGGCTACCCCTGGCTTAGGCCTAGGCCGCTTTATGACATGGACTTCAACTCCCAGAATTCCTGAGCCAGCCATGCTGAGGGGAAAGGGAGAGGCTTCCAAGCTGAGCCATGCTGGCTGAGGAATTCTGGGAGTTGAAGTCCACGAGTCATGAAGGGGCCCATAGTTCCCCCACTCTGGCTGAGGAATTCTGGGAGTTGAAGTCCACGAGTCATAAAAGAGCCAAGGTTGTGCAGAAAATACATTGAATATATTTCTAATCTCATGAGCTTGGCTGAAGTTTGGGAACGGTGTGTAGGAGCTGGAATCAGAGGCTTACCATGCTAAAACACCCGGCCTTAACCAGAATTTGCTGATCGGATAGATACTCTGGAGACAACCTCTAGGAACTAGTAGCCATGAAAGGTCATTTCCAAATAAGGGCAGGGGGGTATTAGAAATTGAGGAATGGGAGATGTAATCAGGGGTGGGGAATAAGCTATTTACTTTAACCAAAGGGAGAAGCAACCTGGAACTAAGGAGAAACTTCCGGACAGTCAGAATAATTAACCAGTGGAACCACCTGCCTCCAGAAGCTGTGAATGCTCCAACACTGGAAGTTTTTAAGGAGAGGCTGGCCAGCCATTTGTCTGAAATGGTATAGGGTTTCCTGCCTGATCAGGGGGGTTGGACTAGATGACCTCCAAGGTCCCTTCCAACTTTATTATTATGGTTGTTGTTGTTGGACTAGATGACCTCCAAGGTCCCAACCTTATTGTTGCTGTTGTTGTTGTTATTAGCTTCAGAGAGGTTGTGACTTCTTAAAGCCCCCAGCCCCCGCCTTGGCTCCGTGCAGAGAGACACGTTGGTGGGGGAGAAGGACACCCCTCCTAGCAGTCATGGGGGGGGGAGAGAATCCGACACCACCTGTCCCTAACTTACAATGCCATCCTTTGAGGGTGTTCCATGAAGATCTCAGCTTCAGACGACCCCGAGGTCACGGATGCAAGACCCCAATTGACCAGAATGGCTCTCAGTGTGTGTGAAGAGGGCCAAGAAAGCACAATCTTTCCTTTCCCCCCCCCCATAAGAACCTGTCATCCCGCCCCCAATGAATATCAACCGCCAATAACTGCCCTTCCGTCTCCCACACCATCCGAGGCAACTGAGGAAGCTTCCAGGATAGGAAGCGAAACTACTACAACTACTACTACTGCTCTTCTTTTTCTTCCTCTTCCTCTCCTCCTCCTCCTCCTCTCCACATTCCTTTCTAGCACTGATGATGTTCCCTAGTTGGGTAATAAAACATCTGCAAGAAAACAGCCAAACTCAGAGAGCACTAAGGAGTTAATAATAATAATAATATAAAGTTGGAAGGGACCTTGGAGGTCATCTAGTCCAACCCCCTGCTAAGGCAGGAAACCCTATACCATTTCAGGCAAATGGCTGTCCAGTCTCTTCTTAAAAACTTCCAGTGTTGGAGCATTCACAGCTTCTGGAGGCAACTTGTGTTCCACTGATTAATTGTTCTCACTGTCAGGAAGTTTCTCCTTAGTTCCAGGTTGCTTCTCTCCCTGGTGAGTTTCCCTCTGTTGCTTCTTGTCCTGCCTTCAGGCGCTTTGGAGGATAGCTTGGCTCCCTCTTCTTTGGGGCAGCCCCTGAGATACTGGAAGGCTGCTATCATGTCCCCCCTCATCCTTCTCTTCGTTAAACTAGACATACCCAATTCCAGCAACCATTCCTCCTCCTCCTCCTCCTCCTCCTCCTCCTCCTCCTCCTCCTCCTCCTCCTCCTCCACCTTCTCCCCAATCTCTTTCCCTTCTAGCACTGATGATGTTCCCTAGTTGGGTAATAAAACATCTGCAAGAAAACAGCCAAACTCAGAGAGCACTAAGGAGTTGTTCCTCCTCCTCCTCCCAAAATCAGTCCAGTTGCCTTTTTCAAACATAAAAACCACTCGGACCCAACGATGGCCTGGGTGACTGAGAACCTTCACAGGCCTCCTAGCAGACCAACCCAGGGGACTCGCATGGAGCTGGCCGTCTCCTCGGGGGATGCCAACCGTCCGGAGCCAACTTTAAAACTGGAACGGCATCTCTGTCCTAATAAGAAACACCCCCCCTCTGCCCCCCAGGAGCTGGCCGGAGCAAGGAAGACATGCCCGGCGTGGCTCAGATGCCTCTGCTGGCCAGCGGAGACCAGCAGCCCCCTCCCCCCCGATTAAGGGGGGGCATCACGATGGTTGCCAAGCCCCAGAATAGACCAGCAAGCAAGCTAAGGTTTCTGCTCAGACCTCCTTCTTCCCTCCAGACTTCATCCCCTGGCCTGCCGGCCTGCCTACAACACACACACACACACACACACACACACACACGCCTTGCATTTCTGCGGTGTTGCCCCGAAATGACGAAGTTTGCAGGGTGAGCAATGTAGGAACAGGTGGAGTCCACCACAGGCGTGGGAAGTTCCACCAGCTGCTTGCTTTTCACACAGGGAGCGAATTAATCTTCGACACCCCCTCCCATCCCCAGAGGATTTGTGCCTTGCACCCATGTACTTTGGGGTCAGGGGTGTAGGGTGGACAAGACACAGCCAGGTGGCACAAACAGGGGCAGCTTAAGGGTGGCGCGAGGGTTGGGATCCCGGGTGGTAGCCGCACTCAAAACTCCAGAAGCCCCAAAGGTGCTTTTTTTTTGTTTCAATCGGATAGCAAGAGTTGGAAGGGACCTATGGAGGTCTTCTAGTCCAACCCCCTGCACTGGCAGGAAACTCTGGCCTATGCCATTTCAGACGAAATGGTTGTCCGGTCCCTTCTTTAAAGACTTCCGGGGTTTTCCTTGAAAACCTTTCGTTTCTCATCCAGGAAGCTTCCTCAGTTCTGAAGAACAGTTCCAAAGAGGCTTCCTGGGCGAGAAGTGAGAAGGTCTCATGTTCCAGAATTTGAGGGGCTGCCACCAAGAAGAGGAGGGGGTCAAGCTATTCTCCAAAGCACCAGAGGGCAGCACGAGAAACAGTGGTTGGAAGCTAATCAAAGAGAGAAGCAGCCTGGAATTAAGGAGAAACTTCCCGACAGTGAGGAGGACAATTAACCAGTGGAACAGAAGTTGCCACCAGAAATCGTGGGCGCTCCATCCGTGGAGGTTTTTAAGAAGAGGCTAGACAATCATCTGTCTGAGATGGCATAGGTTCTCCTGTTTGAGCGGTGGGGGCTGGACTAGAAGACCTCCAAGGTCCCTTCCAGCTTAATTCTAATTCTAATTCTAATTCTAAAAGGTGACGTGTTCTCCACGGAAGCCCAAAAACCAGCTAAAGGGAACCCAGTTAAACAAACAAGCCAGGAACAGGAGGCTTGTTGATTTGATTTGTTGAGGGAAATGGCCCAAAGCTACATTTTTGTCTGCGTGGCAAAAGATTGCAAAACCTTGGTTTGTGGAGATTCTCAACCTTCCAGGTCCTGGTTGTCCCAAAAGTGCTTTTTCAAAAGTGCCCCTGGATTTCCTTTTGGTTTTTTTCCTTGAAGACCTTTTGCTTCTCATCCAAGAACTGAAGGAGCTTCTTGGGGTGAGAAACGAAAGGCCTTCAAGGGGAAACAAGAAAGTCCGGGGGCCTTTTGAAAGAACACCTTTGCAAAACTTTGCTTTCAGTAGTTGGTGTGCGCAACCCTTGGGCAGCAGCTAAACTGCAACTGAATGTTTCCAATCATGGTTAATCGTTCCTGTGCATCATCCTGGAGGGATTTTAGCTCGTTCTTCTTTACAGAAGACCATCAGCTCAGGGATGTTGATGGTCTTCCGGTTCTCCCTCAAAATTTCAAAACGTTTTAACTTTCGTCCGCTTTCGTTTATTCTTTGATCCCACACTGTGTGTGCTTTGGGTTGTTGTTGTTTTGCTGCATGACCTACTTTTCCTGCATCTTATGTTCCCCTGACATTTTTTTCGGTAGAATTTGGCTGGTGCAAAAATTCATAGCTCAGGATTCACACGTCCCATCAATCAAAGCAAGCCATCCCGGTCCAGAAGTGGCCATCAAACCATGATTCTGCCACCACTGCGTTTCACCGATGGCATAAAGGAGAAACGAAGGAGAGATCAAGAGAAAAACCTGCTTGCTTCTCAGGAGCCTATCTGCCTCTCCATGGTCAAAAGAAACTAACAATCTTAATGACGGCTAAATTAACAGGATCCGCAGCTAACATTTGGCCAACTACTAGAACTAGATCAACCCACCCATTCTGTAGAACAGGGGCGGGCAACTATGGCCCCTGGATGACCTGTGGACTTCAACTCATCGTCAGTGTGTCAAGGTAATGATTTAAAAGCTAGCCAGTTTGTGTAATGTAAGATGTAACGGTGGGAATGACTCAGCAGGGTCTGTGTCTCTTTAGGAGCCTTTGTGTAAAGGGAAGGCTCTGACGACGGTTGGGGGTTTTGGGGGGGGGTTTTTTGTTCTGTTTCCTGCTGTAATTGTGGCTTATTGGATCCTGCTGTATTAGCACGTGTATGTTATTTTGTTACTGGTGTGTGATATTGTAGATAATGTTAAGATAAACCACCATTTAATATAGACCACCGATTACTGTGTTCACTCCTGGGGTTATCTCAGTGCAATAAGATTGTGCACACTTTGACAGGTTATGGACCCAGAGAGAGGAAAAACCCAGTGAGAGTTTGACCCAGAGCCAGAGGAGGAGTTAAGGCTTGTGGTCTGTAGTGGTCTGCGGTGATAGCCGGCAACATGGACTCCCTCAGTGTAATGGGAAGAGGTTTTGTAGTATCTCCCTCTGAATGAGACAAACTACCTCTCCTGGTGTCTGAAAATGGAGATGTACTTGTGAAGGGAAGAGTTGTGGATGATAGTTACTGATCCACTTGCAGCCCTGGATGATGGGGGACCGGAGAAAGAATGAGAAAGCATTGGCCAGCATAATACTGAGTTTGGAGGATAGCCAGCTGATACACATGCTAGCATGTCAGTGCTAGCAGAGGAGGAGGAGGAGGAGAAGGAGGAGTTGCTGAAGTACACAGGTTGTCCAGGGGCCATCGTTGCCCACCTCTGCTATAGAAGATAACCCGTGTCTCTTGAAAACTCTTTTGTCTCCATGATCAAGTCCATGCCCTCAAGCAAATGGGTACTCTCCAACTGGACACGCACCCACAGAAAGGAGCAACTGAAGCCAAGGAGGCCACCGGTTGGCATGCTGGCGCATGAGACAACACCTAGCATGAGCAGATGCCAAGCTGCTCAGCTCTCCTCCATCCGTGCGCCAACTGCAGCCAGCAAGAACCCGATAATGATTCTTCACTTAGTAATGGGGCTTAGATCACTGCCCAGATTGTATTCCCGAGGAATGGATGGCCACGTTCCCCAGAAACCTCTTCCCCGCCTCCTGCACGACACAACCACAGCCTTCCCAACCACCCACCTGCTCCTGCACACTCCAGGCTAAACAAGCCACGATGGGGAAGGCACACGCCCAAGGCCGTGGTCCAAAAGCCCCCGCAACTGCCTCACTGCCAGAACTCCGGCATCTCAGCAAGGCCGAGCCTGGAACAGCTGAGAAACTGACCGGGGTGCTTGTCAGCAAGACCCAGTTGGGGAGATTGACGGGCAAATCTTTCTCCTGTGTACCCAAGCGTGGAACGCCCCTGGGAGAACGTGAAACTGACCCTGTTGGATCCAATTAAAGGTCTTGGTTGCAAGGGGGGAAGGGTGGAACAGAGGCGAGCAGGGCATGAGCGGGACGCGTAATGATTCCCGGAACGGCGGCAAAATCCTTACGAAAGCACCCACGCTCTCGCAGGCCAAAGAAATCCACCGGTTCAAAGAGCCCCACCCCGGTGCAGGAAGCTCAGATCACCATGGAAGCTGCCGAATCCTCTGCTTCTAGAAGACGGACCTTTTCCGGGCCACGTTTCCCCCCCCCCTCCTTCAGAAGGGCCCAAAGCAACAGCTGGTACCACTACCGGACAAACTGGGGACGGGTGAATTTCATTCTGGGTGGCTTTCTTCGAAACAGCCCCTAAGGGGTTTACTCCACCTTTCCTCCGTCTAATCTACGACTCTGGGATTTGCCGTTTTTTCTCATCCCACATCGACGGAGGGACAGAATCCAAATCACATGAAGTATTAGTACCCGCTGTATACTACCTTGGTAAGGCCACACTAGAAATACGGCATCCAGTTTGGTCAGCACGATGTAAAAAAAGATGTCGAGGACTCTAGAAAGAGTGCAGAGGAAGAGCAACAAAGATGATCGGGGGACTGGAGGCTAAAACATATCAGCCTTCCAATCTCTCAGGGGCTGCCCCAAAGAAGAGGGAGTCAAGCTATTCTCCAAAGCACCTCAAAGCAGGACAAGAAGCAACGGATGGAAACTAGTCAAGGAGAGGAAGCAACCTAGAACTAAGGAGAAACTTCCTAACAGCGAAAAGAAATAACCAGTGGAACGGCTTGCCTCCAGAGGTTGTGGATGCTCCAACACTGGAAGTTTTTAAGAAGAGACTGGACAGCCATTTGTCTGAAATGTTATAGGTTCTCCTGCTTGAGCACTTACCAAACTTATCAAATTCATGATCCAACCTAGAATTAAGGAGGAAATTGCCTGGCAGTTGGAACAATCAATCGCTGAAATGGCTTGCCTCCGAAGTTGTGAAGAGCCCATCACTGGAGATTTTTTTTTCCAGAAGAGACAGGGCAGTTATTGACCTGGATGGTAGAGCATGGGGTTGGACTAGATGACCTCCAAGGTCCCTGCCAGCTGCTATTCTGTTATTCTATAATCCCGGATCAATTAATCAGTGGAACGGCTTCCTTCCGAAGTTGTGGGTGCTCCATCACTGCAGGCTTTTGAGAAGAGACTGGACAGCCACTTGTCTGGAATGGTACAGCATTCTCCTGCTTGAGCAGGGGGCTGGACTAGAGGACCTCCAAGGTCCCTTCCAAGGTGGTCATTCTGTTACTCTGTTAACTGAGAGATAGATAAAGGAAGCAAGACTTTTCACAAAGTCTCCCCCCACGGCCCCAACGATGACTACCCAAATGGATGAATGGGTAGACAGGGCAGGGGTGAAAGCGATACAGGCAGTCCTCACCTTGCAACCGTCCGTTTAGCAACCGTTCACAAAGTTACAACGTTCAGTGAAATAAGTGAGCCGTGTCCGTTTTTCACACTTAACAATCGTTGCAGCATTCTCCCCCCCCCCCAGGGTCACATGATTTACATTCAGACGCTTGGCAGCTGACTCGCATTTATGACGGTCCCAGGGGAGGTCACACGGTCTCCTTTTATGACCTTCTGACAAGCAAAGTCAATGGGGATGTCAATGCCTGCAAACATTGACATGTTTTTGCACTGACAATATAAGAAGACAACCTGTTACTTTAATTGCTTCATTTGGGAGGGAGGAATCACCCGGAAGTTTTTGATAAGATTGCAAAAGTCCCGTGTACAGAATGAGAAGTGAAACCTCACATGTAAAAACTAATTGGGATATGTGATTTATGACGTGTAGATAAGGGCAGCGGGGATTGTGTGTGTGTTACAATGGGTTTGGGGGGTGGAGGAGATTTCAGATTCTGGCATCCTTCCATGAGTGCATGGTTCATTTCATTATTAAGACTTTGAGATAAACAATGTTTGCATTTTATTTGAACTGTCTCATTTATCGGAACCATGACGGGGGAAGCCAGGTTCACTTAACAACCGGAGTTGCTAACTTAACAACCGCAGGGATTCCCTTAAGAACGGTGGCAGGAAGGTCTTTAAAAACAGAGCAAAATTTATTTGAGAACTCTCACTTAGCGACATAAATTCGGGGCTTCGCTGTGCTCAAGGACTTACCTGCATTGAGCGGCCAGAGGCGCATCAGCCATGGAGGACAAGGCGAAGCACTGCGCAAGGAGCATTAAGACGGGCGGGGTGTGTGTGTGTGTGTGTGTGTTTGTGTGGAATGGCCACTCTCCTCCTCTGCCCTGTCGCTTTTTCCTCTGAAGGCTTTGCTAAGTAACCTATTCCCTTTACATTTGGGTCACCGGATGGGGGAGATGGGGCAGGAGCCCCCCCCCCCGTGGCACCACTCAAAGAGCCGGAGACGGATGAAACGCAACTTGACTTGAACCAAGGCAGAGAGAGCTTGATGTGACACGGCAGCTGAGGCTTTTGTGTTTTGTTTTTTTTTTAAAAGAGCTTGGTGATGGGGTTTTGTTTTGCTCGGCACTCTGGAGGACGCAACCGAAGGTTTTTCTCCTTTTTTAAAAAAAAAATTGAAATGAAATAAAATAAAAAGAAAGAGAGAGAGAGAGAGAGAGAGAAAAAAGTTACCAAGCAAATCCGAACCAGGTCAGAGAGGGAGGCATTTTTTCCACAACAACTGACGGGGGAGAGCATCAGAGCCCAGGAAAAAAAAAAAGCAAAATCGGAAGACGCTCGGCCGTCTCCCCAAACAACTCATTTGCGTCTTGGGGGGGTGGGGGTGGTGTCTGACGGGTTTTTTTAAAAGCCGAAGTCTGCAATTAAAATACTTTTTATCGGGAAACCCAAGGAGGACGAAAGACGGGGAAACAGCCCACGGAGCCGCACAAAGCCTCTGGAGATTCTCAGCCATCCAGGGGACGGTGGGTCCCAAAAGTGACTTTGCGAGAGGCCAACTGGACTGGCTTCGTTTTTCCTCGAAGCTGAAGAAGCTTCTGGGACGGGAAGCGAAACGTCCTTCAACGAAAAACAAGAAACTCCAGTTGCCTCTTGAAAAAAAGCACCTCTGGGGGAACCGTGCAAAAGTTCTGGAATATCGAGGCTGAAAAACAAGATCAGGAGAAGCAGAGATGCCGGGGGCGGGGGGGACTCTGCCAACCGAGAGAGCAGGGCACC
>CM044356.1:220586344-220646747 GCA_024294585.1 Vipera latastei
ATCCTTGATGCTCTTTGAGCTTGACTGTTTTCTTGCAGACATTTCATGGCCCAGCTAGGGAACATCATCAGTGCTAGAAGGGAGTGGAGCTTGTGGAGAGGAGGAGGAGGAGGAGGAAGAGAAGATCGTGGTGCTCTCTGTGCTTGGTGGTTTTCTTCTAGAGTGTTTCATTACCAACTTGGGTAACCTTATCAGAGCTAGAAGGGAGGGGGGCGGGGTTGTTCTCTATTGATCTACAGTTGACAGGGAAAGCCTCTTGTATGCCAAATGACATCAAACTTCACTCCTTTCCAGCACTGAAGATTTCCCTAATTGGGTCATGAAACATCTCTAAGCAAACCACCAAGATCAGAGAACACCAGGGAGCCACAGTCCTCCTCCTCCTCTTCCTCCTCTCCACAAACCCAACTTCTTTCTAGCACTGATGAGGTTACCTAGTTGGGTCATGAAACGTCTGCAGGAAAACCGCCCAGCTCAGAGAGCACCAAGGACCCCACAGTCTCCCCCCCCTCCTCCTCCTCCTCCTCCTCTTCTTCTTCTTCTTCTTCCTCCTCCTCTTCCTCCTCCTCCTCCTCTTCCTCTTCTTCTTCTTCTTCCTCCTCCTCCTCCTCCTCTTCCTCCTCCTCCTCCTCCCTCCTCTCCACATACCCAACTTCTGATGAGGTTACCTAGTTGGGTAATGAAATGTCTGCAAGAAAACAACCAAGCTCAGAGAGCACCAAGGGTCCGACAGTCCTCCCCTCCCCCTCCTCCTCCTCCTCCTCTAATTCTTCTTCCTCCTCCTCCTCCTCTCCTCCTCCTCCTCCTCCTCTCCACCCCCTCAACAACCCCCCCTCCCTTCCGCAGTGATGGTGTTCCCTAGTTGGGTAATGACAAGTCGGCAAGGAAACAAATAAGCTTACTATTCTGGGGCCTTTCTGTGCTTGCGCACAGTGAGTAAGGCTGGAGGAAGGCTTCTGCCTTTCCCAGCCCTGCCAGTCCCATCAGTTGCTCCGTGGGCTTTTGCTGGCCCGGTCCAGCCCGGGGCAGAAGCAGAAGGGAAGTGATCATGATGGACGAGGGCTTGCAGACTTGTTGACTGAGATGCTTCAATAGTCCTAGAGCCCCAAGCGAGACTTGGGATGTGCGCCCTGCTCTCCTTCAGCAGGCAGGATCCAGGCCTGGCCCAGGAGAGAGATCGGAGGAAGCAGGTCTGGCTGGGCAGCTGGAAATGGCTGAGCTGGGACAAGGAAGATCACTGCTCAAGCAGAGAACGGGGTGGGCTGGAGACAGAGTTCCCATATTCTACGGCCGGGGGGGGGGGGGAACGACAGGATAGCAGTCTCCCAGCATTTGAGGGGCTGCCCCAAAGAAGAGGAGGTCAAGCTATTCTCCAAAGTGCCTGAAGGCAAAGACAAGAAGCAACGGATGGAAACCAATCAAGTGGAGAAGCAACCTGGAACTAAGGAGAAACTTCCTGACGGTGAGGAGGACAACTAACCAGTGGAACGGAAGCTGCCTCCAGACGTTGTGGCTGCTCCATCACTGGAGGTTTTTGAGAAGAGACTGGGCAATTATTTGACCTGGATGGTATAGGGTTTCCTGCCTGACCAAGGGGTTGGACTAGATGACCTCCAAGGTCCCTTCCAATTCTGTTATTCTGCAAGGGTCTCCTGCTTGAGCAGGGGGCTGGACTAGAGGACCTTCGAGGTCCCTTCCAACTCTGTTATTCTGCAAGGGTCTCCTGCTTGAGCCGGGGGCTGGACTAGAGGACCTCCAAGGTCCCTTCCAACTCTGTGATTCTGCAAGGGTCTCCTGCTTGGGCAGGGGGCTGGACTAGAGGACCTCCGAGGTCCCTTCCAACTCTGTGATTCTGCAAGGGTCTCCTGCTTGAGCTGGGGCTGGACTAGAGGACCTCCGAGATCCCTTCCAACTCTGTGATTCTGCAAGGGTCTCCAGCTTGGGCAGGGGGCTGGACTAGAGGACCTCCGAGGTCCCTTCCAACTCTGTGATTCTGCAAGGGTCTCCTGCTTGAGCCTTCCAATTCTGTTGTTCTGTAAACCTCCTAGGCACAGATGTCTCTTTGGTGGGACATCCAAAAGAGAATTTCTGAATCGACCAGAATCCCCAATCTGAGCTTCTGGCATCTCTGGATTAGCTTGCGTGCAGGCTGGGGATGAGTGGATCTGTAATCCAGAGCAGCTGGAGGGGGGGCTGCATCAGGGAGGGGGCCCTCGTGGCCCCAAGCCGAACCTCCAGCCAAGGCTGAGGAGCCTTGTCCCTTTTTTATAGAGCCAAAGGATCGATAACGATTCGAGATAAATGCGGCTTGTCGCCCGTCCCTCTCGGATCCGGAGAAGCTGGTGAAAATGCAACATGAAACTGCACTTATAGGATTACGGCCAAGGGCAGGTGGAAAGGGTCAAGGGGGGGGGGGAGAAGGAGGATCCACCCCCTCCCCTTTTCTGGAAGGCCATGTCTCTAGTCCTGAATAAGAATCAGGAAGTCTGCAGGAAGCAGAAGACGCTGGGTGGAGCTGGGCCCTGTTAGTTGCAGGCTCGCCTTCAGCCAAGGGGATGCGAAGCATTCTCTCGGCGTAAGTCGCGGCCCGTCTGAGCAATGCGCCTGAGCGGGCTTGGCCAACAAGCCCCGCTGTAATTTTGCACATCCTGAGGTGGGAATGTGGAGCTGCTTGGAGGAGCATATGAGAACCAGCGTGATGTAGTTGTTAGGCACCTGGCTAGAAAGCAGGAGGCTAGGAATTCTGGCCCCAATTTAGGCACGAAAGCCGGCTGGGTGACTTTGGGCCAATCAGCAGGCGACTGGGAGCTCTAGTCCCATCTCAGGCATGAAAGCCGGCTGGGTGACTTTGGGCCAATCACCAGGCGACTGGGAGTTCTAGTCCCATCTCAGGCATGAAAGTCGGCTGGGTGACTTTGGGCCAATCAGCAGGCGACTGGGAGTTCTAGTCCCATCTCAGGCATGAAAGTCGGCTGGGTGACTTTGGGCCAATCAGCAGGCGACTGGGAGTTCTAGTCCCATCTCAGGCATGAAAGCCGCATGGGTGACTTTGGGCCAATCACCAGACGACTGGGAGTTCTAGTCCCATCTCAGGCATGAAAGCCAGCTGGGTGACTTTGGGCCAATCTCCAGGAGACGGTGAGTTCTAGTCCCACCTTATTTAATGAAAGCTGGCTGGGTGACTTTGGGCCAATCAGCAGGCGACTGGGAGTTCTAGTTCCATCTCAGGCATGAAAGCCGCATGGGTGACTTTGGGCCAATTACCAGACGACTGGGAGTTCTAGTCTCATCTCAGGCATGAAAGCCAGCTGGGTGACTTTGGGCCAATCTCCAGGAGACGGTGAGTTCTAGTCCCACCTTATTTAATGAAAGCTGGCTGGGTGACTTTGGGCCAATCACCAGAAGATGGTGAATTCTAGTCCCACTTTAGGCATGAAAGCCAGCCAATCACCAGGAGACTGGGAGTTATAGTTCTGCTTAGGCATTGAACGCAGCTGGGAGACTTTGGGCCAGTCCCTCTTTCTCTGCCCAGCCCACCTCACAGGGTTGTTGTGAATAGGGGAAAATAAGAAGAGGAAGAGAATTAGATGTGTTCGCGGCCTTGCCTTACTTACCAAGGAATAAAGGCAGGACAAATAATAAGGAAATAACTAACCAAGAAACAAATGCATTTATCAAAATAAATAAAAATAAACCGAAGTCTTAATAGAGGTTTTGTAACCTACACAAAATGGTTGAAGTGGGGAAAAATCTGAACAAACCTGAACGATCAAGAGGGAATCTCTCTGGATCCATCAGTGGAACGAGAAGAGAGTTCCGTTTCACCCAGAAAAATGTTCTTTCTGGGCAAGAAAAAAACCTGCAGTTGGCGGAGAGCTAAGCGAGAGACAATAAAAACCCAGAATTGGCTGGAAATGGAATAAAAACGTTATTCCATTGACAGCAAAATGAAGCTGGCTGTCTTAAGGCCAAGGAACAGGAGGGGCTGCTCCGAGGATTTTCCCAGACCCGAAATAAAACCCTTCTTTGGGGAAATTGCAGTGTCAACTCTTGCTGAAACAGCGGTATTGTTCAGCTGATGCCCGCACCAAAAACCCTGAGTGTGATTGTGCTGCTCCCCGCCAGACACCGGATCAGATGCAGGCAGACGATTAACGAGCGCAACCGAGGCCGACATTGCTGCTGTTAAGTGATTTTGTCCCATTTTACGACCTTTCCTCCTCACGGTGGTTAAAAAGGATCATTGCAGTTGTCAAGTTTGTCACACGGTCTGGCTTCCCTCACTGACCTTGCTCGTCCGAAGCCCACAAAAGGGGATCACATGACCTCGGGACGTTGCAACCGTCATAACTCCAAGTCAGTTGCCCAACGTCGACATTTGGATCATGCTACCCTGGGGATGTTGCCAGGGTCGTAAATGTGAAACTGGTCATAGGTTGCTTTTAGCAGGACCCTTGCAACTTCAAACTGTCACTAAATGAAGGGCTGTAAGTCTAGGACGTACCTGCATGCTTTTCTCAGAATAAAAATTTCTGCTCTTATTGCAACTTCCAAGAAGGCCCAATTCACCCCAAATGTGTCCTTGAACAGGCTTTATAATTCTTTATTTACTTGTAAATTTTATTGGTCGCCCATCTTATCAAAGGTAACTCTGGGGAAAGTTTTATCTGCTCAGCGTCGCTTCTATCCATGCCCATCTCACTGCCTGAGCAGGGGGTTGGACTAGAAGACCTCCAAGGTCCCTTCCAACTCTGTAATTCTATTCTGTTCTGTTCTGTTCTGTTCTGTTCTGTTCTGTTCTGTTCCGTTCTGTTCCATTCCATTCCATTCTATTCTAATTTTCTTTTCCTATTCCTATTCCTATTCCTATTCTATTCTATTCTATTCTATTCTATTCTATTCTATTCTATTCTATTCTATTCTATTCTATTCTATTCTATTCTATTCTATTCTATTCTATTCTATTCTATTCTATTCCATTCCATTCCATTCCATTCCATTCCATTCTATTCTATCCATCTTGCTGTCTCAAAACAGACTTTGGAAGCAGTTGCTTTGAAAGCTTTGGACTACAGATCCTATTGTTCCCAGCCGACCAAGCTGCGGAGGATGCCAGCTGCAGCTTTGGGAGCTGTATCTATCTCCAAGCTTCCCGAGTGCCCTGGGTTGGGGAAGCTGACTTCTCTCCCATTTTTCTCCTCCTTCTCCTTTCTGCCTTGGGAATTTTAAAAGCTCTCCAATTAAGCTCCCAAATCTTGCACTCGCAAGGCTGTCAGCCCTGCAAATGAGGCAGCCTCGCAAATGTAGCCAGCTTGTGAATTTCACCGTGATCACAGAATTTTGGGTGTTTGCCAGTCAGAGGTGCCAGTTGTACAAAAGCTGTAACCGAAGACTTGGGCCGGGCCCTTGCTTTCCTCCCTCAGTGCCAAGCTGGCTTGTGCACCCTCAAAGCCTCACGCCAGCCCCCCACCTCTGATTTTGGGCGAACTCAGCCTGTCTGGTTGGAGAGGACCAATCGGCCAATAAAGTAGAATATTCGTAGCTCAGGGTTGAACTGTGGCGTCCTTGGTGCTCTCTGCTCTGGGCGGTTTTCTTGCAGATGTTGCAAGATCCAACTAGGGAACGTCATCAGGGCTGAAAGGGAATGGAGTTTGCGAGGAGGAGGAGGAGGAGGAGGAGGAGGAGGAGACCTATGGAGTCCTTGGTGCTCTCTGAGCTGGATGGTTTTCTTGCAGATGTTTCATGAACCAACCATCAGTACTGAAAGGGAATGGGGTTTGCAAGGAGGAGGAGGAGGAGGAGGAGGAGGAGGAGGAGGAGGAGGAGGAGGAGGGGACAATAACTGTTGAGTTCTTGGTGGTCCTGAGCTTGGTGGTTTTCTTGCAGACGTTTCATAACCTCATCAGTGCTAGATTGGGAGGGGATTGGTCTCTGTTTATATTAGTGGTTTGCCCTGTCATTGTTGGGGGGGGGGAAATTCTTAATGATTCCTGATTAGGCTGTTTTTTACTCTTTAATTGTTTGTCTGAGTTGGTAGTTCATTATTTGATTGCGGTATTGCTGACTGCTTGGTTGTTGGTCTGGTGTTAAACAGTAATTCCTCTCTCCTAGCACTGATGTATTACTTAGTTGGGTAATGAAATGTCTGCAGAAAAAACAACAACACAAGATCAGAGAGCACCAGGGACTCCACAGTCCTCCTCCTCCTCCTCCTCCTCTCTGCAAACCCCACTCCCTTCTAGCAGTCTGGCACTGATGATGTTACCTAGTTGGGTAATGAAACGTCCGCAAGAAAATGCAAAACAGAAATAGAATACCTTGACTGTCACTGTGTAACTCACAACGAAATCAAGCTACTTGCAAACCACCAGGATCACGGAGCACGTAAAACGAGGAGGATGTGCAAAGATGGACAGAGGGGAGGAGCAGCCGACAATGTAAACTAGACTGAAGCTATCTCCCTTTCTCTCCTTTCTTTGGCTTAGGATGTCTTGCCCTTTTCCGCGTTTTGCACAGCCTGTGCAAAGGGTCTGTGTGCCGGCGTTCCCCATCTTAAGAGAGACGGATTTATCTGTCACCAAACCTATCATTGCCAGACTCCAGGAAATTCAAGTCCATTAGCAGAAACCAAAATACCGACTGGAAAGAGATTACGCATCAAGAGGTACAGCACTCAGCATTAAATAAAGGAGGGACACATGTTTTACGAAGGCCTGCGGAGGGGAATTGACGGCCGAGAATTGCAAGGCCCTGGCGGTATCCCCAAGGGGGGGATTCTGTGCAGAAGGCCGTTTGAGTGACTTTGTCCCTTATAACTCTGGTGCCAGCTTGCCAGCTGACCGAGGGGAAGGGGCAGAGCGGAGAGCAGGTTGAAATTCCGGTTCTTTGACGCCGGGCGCAAATCGTACAGCCGTGCAGGACTTTTTGCGCAGGACTTTTTGCTGAATTAGCAGGGTGCTTGGAAGAGATAAAAGTGGGCAGCTCACCGCATCTCCTCAGCTCAGCTAATCCCACCAGGAGTGTGAAATGAATCCCAGCCGAGCTTCTTTGCACTTGCAAACGCCCTGCCCTTTCTTGAAATGAAGTGAAATAATAAAAATTATAAAATAAAATAATAAAAATTATAAAATAAAATAATAAAAATTATAAAATAAAATAATAAAAATTATAAAATAATAAAATAAAGTCAAATAAAATAAGAAATAATAAAATAAAATAAAATAATAAAAAAGTCAAATAAAATAAAAAATAATAAAATAAAATAATAAAATGAAATGAAATTATAAAATAATAAAATAAAGTCAAATAAAATAAGAAATAATAAAATAAAATAAAATAATAAAAAAGTCAAATAAAATAAAAAATAATAAAATAAAATAAAATGATAAAATAAAGTAAAATAAGATAAAAAATAATAAAATAAAATTATAAAGTAAAATAAAATAATAAAAAGTAAAATATAATAAAAAAATAATAAAATAATAAAATAAAATAGTAAACTAATAAAATAAAATAAAATAATAAAATAATGAAATGAAATGAAATGAAAAATAAAATAATAAAATAAAATAAAGCAAAATAAAATATAAAATCCCAGCCACCCGCATTCACCCAAACCTGGGACCAAGAATTTCGAAGGCCAGGAGAAGCTGGGTTTGCTCAGGCAAGGAGGAGTTGCAAAAACATCCACAGCAAGGTCAAAAAAGTCAAGATGGTGGCTAGAGACACCCTTGATTTTGGGACTCTTCCTGCGGATGGTCTGGAAACTTTCTACCCCTGGAGATCTCTGCGGCTGCTGCGGTCACCTGGAGGATCTTGAGGGATTTTACTCCCATTGCTAAGCAAGGCAGTTCCCCACAGCTGGCTGGGGAATTCTGGGAGTTGAAGTCTGCCTCTCTTAAAGAGGCCACAGTTGAGAAATGCATTGTAAAGCAAGGAAGACCTTCCCAGGTTTGACTTCAGACAATTAAAAGCATTGTCAAATTTCTCCTCCCCTCCTCCGATTCCACCACTGCAACATCAGCGGGGGGTCTCCCCTTCTGCCCTTCTGCCCTGTGGGGGTTTCCCCCCCTGCATCCCCCTCCCCTTACCAAAGGCAAAAACAACATCTCTATTAACCGAACAATGCAGGAATAAGCACTTTCCTTTATTCATTTACCCACTGCCTGATAATATCACATTGATGATAATTTTCCTTTAATGGACCATTTGCAGTAATTATGATGCAGCGGGTGAATAATTGCATTTGTCACCTGGCAGCTCAGACGGAGCGGCAGGCAAACTTAATCCCCCCCCCCCCACACACACACACCCCGGCTTCCCAGACCGAAAAGGGGAGGGAGGGGTATGCAGAAGAGAAGGGACTTTTTTGCCCAGCCCAAATTTGCACGGGGGGGGGGGGGGCTTCCCCACCTCCTTATTTACTCATTTTTAAAATAGGTTTTGCATCCCTTGCCTTCCTCCTCTTCCTCTAGCCTCAGTTCTTCCGAAAAGTTTTAAGGCCTTGCACTTTGCATATTCTCCATCTTGTTGAGAAAACTCCGGACTGATGGCCACCTATTTACTTCATTTTAATATTTGAGGGGGAGCCATAAAGAAGGAGGGGGTCAACCTATTCTCCAAAGCGCCTGAAGGTGGGGCAAGAAGGGGGTTGGACTAGATGACCTCCAAGGACTCTTCCAACACAGTTTTTCTGTTAAAGCCCCTGAAGGCAGGACAAGAAGCAACAGGTGGAAACCAATCAAGGAGAGAAGCAACCTGGAACTAAGGAGAAACTTCCTGACAGTCAGGACAATTCATCAGTGGAACTCCTTGCCTCCAGAAGCGGTGAATGCTCCAACACTGGAAGTCTTTAAGAAGAGACTGGACAGCCATTTGTCCGAAATGGTATAGGGTTTCCTGCCTGAGCAGGGGGTTGGACTAGATGACCTCCAAGGTCCCTTCCAACTCTGTTTTTCTGTTAAAATGAATAAAAATCCCAAGCTCAGAGAGTACCAAGGGCCCCATGATTCAACCCTGAGACAGAAACACTGACTTGGATTGGTAGAAATAAACCTGCAGTGCTATTTCGAAGTGTCTGCTTGCTAGGCCTTCCTCTCCATCCTCTGGCAGCCCATTTTCTAACTGACATACGCCTCTCACCCAAGGCCACAATCCTTTTCGTTGCCCTGCTCTGAATAAATGAATTCTCATCTTTCTTGGTATGGCATGTTTGGGATAATTGTTGGCACCAGGAGGTTTTTGCAATGCAGATCCGTCTCTCATTACCACTTACACAGGCTTTAATTGCAAATCTTTCCTCCCATTCAGACACAAAGGTGGCACCCAACGGAAGAGGGTCGGTAATCACTCTGACTTCTTTCTTTCAGAGTCAATACAGTAGCAGGGCTTTTGTTTGGGGCTCAAGAGCTTTTCCTTCAAAGCAGACTCCTTAGTTTAGAAGCAAAGCAGCCATTTCTGGACCTTTGAGGAGATCCCAGTGGGTCAGTTCTCTGTTGGATCGACCTGCCAGGTTGTTCACCAGAGCACCAGAGGGCAGGATGAGAAACAATGGTTGGAAACTGGTCAAAGAGAGAAGCAACCTGGAATTAAGGAGAAACTTCCTGACAGTGAAGACAATCAGCCAGTGGAACAGCTTGCCACCAGAGGTTGTGGGTGCTTCATCAATGGGGGCTTTTAAGAAGGGACTAAATAGTCACTGGACATTCACCTGTCTTAGACAGTATAGGGGGCTTGACTAGAAGACCTCCAAGGTCCCTTACAGCTTCTATTCTATTCTATTCTATTCTATTCTATTCTATTCTATTCTATTCTATTCTATTCTATTCTATTCTATTGTCTCCTCAGGGTGCCACCGGTTAAAGACTGCCGGCGGGTAACACCCAGGGATAGGGCCTTCTCAGTGGGTGCGCCTGCCCTGTGGAACCAGCTGCCTGCGGAGCTTAGGACTGCCCCCGACCTCCGTTCATTCCGCCGGGACCTGAAGACCTGGCTCTTCGAGCTCTCTGGCCCAGGCTGAGAATATTTTTAATTTTAATTTTAACTGGGTTTTAATTTTCTCAGGGTTCTATTTAATCTCTTTTAATTTGTTTTAACGTTTGTATTGACTGTTTTTTAAATGCCCTGTAAACCGCCCTGAGTCCTTCGGGAAAGGGCGGTATATAAATCTAAATAAATAAATAAATATTCTATTCTATTCTATTCTATTCTATTCTATTCTATTCTATTCTATTCTATTCTATTCTATTCTATTCTATTCTATTCTATTCTATTCTATTCTATTCTATTCTATTCTATTCTATTCTCATTCCACCACATTCCACTCCATATTTTCTATTCTGTTCTGTTCTGTTATGTTCTATTTCTTATTCTGTTCTGTTCTGTTCTGTTCTATTCTTCTACATTCTGTTCTGTTCCATTCTATTCCATATTTTCTGTTCTGTTCTATTCTATTCTATTCTAATAATTATTCTATTCTATTCTATTCTATTCTATTCTATTCTATTCTATTCTATTCTATTCTATTCTATTCTATTCTATTCTATTCTATTCTATTCTATTCTATTCTACTCTATTCTATTGTTTTGAACACCCTGCATGTGGTACACATGAAAAAGGCCTTCACTACACCTCCTGGAGAATGAGCAGAGATGGATATCGATACCAAATGAATGCCAAAGGGTTGCTCCAATTGAAATTATCAAGAGACGGAGGACACATAAGAACAGAGTTGGAAGGAGCCTTGGAGGTCTTCTAGTCCAACCCCCTGCTCAGGCAGGAAACCCTATACCATTTCAGACAAATGGCTGTCCAGTCTCTTCTTAAAAACTTCCAGTGTTGGAGCATTCACCGCTTCTGGAGGCAGGTGGTTCCACTGGTTAATTATTCTAGCAGTCAGGAAGTTTCTCCTTAATTCCAGGCTGCTTCTCTCCTTGGTTAGTTTCCCTCCGTTGCTTCTTCTCCTGCTTTGAGGTGCTTTGGAGAATAGCTTGACTCCCTCTTCTTTGGGGCAGCCCCTGAGATATTGGAACGCTGCTAGCATCTCTCCCCTAGTCCTTCTTTTCATTAAACTGGACATTCCCAGTTCAGTTTTATAATTTTGCTGTTCACTTTCTGTGCTAAATTCTTCACTTACAAATTGAACACATAAACAACCACACACTAGTAATGTTACCTAGCTGGGTAATGAAACATCTGCAAGAAAACCACCAAGCTCAGAGAGCACCAGGGACTCCACAGTCATTGTTGTTGTTGTCGTCGTCCTCCTCTTCTTCCTCCTCCTCCCCTTGTCCTCCTCCTGCTCTCCACAAGTTCCACTCACTTCTAGCCCTGATGATGTTACCTAGTTGGGTAATGAAACGTCTGCAAGGAAACAGCCAAGTTCAAACACTACCAAGGACCCCATAGTCCTCCTCTTCCTCCTCCTCCTCCTCCTCCTCCTCCTCCTCCTCCTCCTCCTCCTCCTCCTCCTCCTCCTCCTCCTCCTCCTCCTCGTCTCCACAAACTCCACTCCCTTCTAGCACTGATGATGTTCCCTAGTTGGATAATGAAACAGCCAAGCTCCTCCTCCTCCTCCTCCTCCTCCTCCTCCTCCTCCTCCTCCTCCTCCTCCTCCTCCTCCTCCTCCTCCTCCAAAACCTCATTCCCTTCTAGCACTGATGATGTTAGCTAGTTGGATAATGACACTTCTACAAGAAAACAGCCAAGCTCAAAGAGCATCAAGGACCCCATAATCCTCCTCTTCCTTCTTCTGCTCCTCCTCTTCATCTTCCTCCTCCTCCTCCTCCTCCTCCTCTCCACAAGCTGCACTTCCTTCTAGCACTGATGATGTTAGCTAGTTGGATAATGACACTTCTACAAGAAAACAGCCAAGCTCAAAGAGCATCAAGGACCCCATAATCCTCCTCTTCCTTCTTCTGCTCCTCCTCTTCATCTTCCTCCTCCTCCTCCTCCTCCTCCTCTCCACAAGCTGCACTTCCTTCTAGCACTGATGATGTTCCCTAGTTGGATAATGAAACAGCCAAGCTCAGAGAACACCAAGGATCCCACAGCAATCCTCCTCCTCCTCCTCCTCCTCCTCCTCCTCCTCCTCCTCCTCCTCCTCCTCCTCCTCCTCCTCCTCCTCCTCCTCATTTTATATGCCCATGAGGTCAACTCTAACAGCTTTAGCAGCCAGTTGAAGTCCAGCTTCGATATAGTGGAGAGGAAAGAGAAGTAGGCGACTTGGGAATGGGCAGAGATGGGCGTCAACGCCCAGCGGATGCCAAGAATTGTGTCAAGGCAAAACAATGGAAGAGTCAGACAGTTGCTGCCTGACTGAATTTGCTGTCTGACTAAATCTTACTCACTCCGGTGTGATCATCCCAAACCCCCACCAGGTGATAAATGGTGAGTCCTCGGGGGCTCATAACCTGAAAATCCACAGCGCGGAGGGATGTGCCAACACCCTAATGCGGTTCATCTCGATACCTGGAAACATTTAGCGGCATTAACTATTAATAAAATTGTTCCACTGTACGATGAATGCATTTGGATTACTTAGCACCTGGGGCAGCCCTTAGATGCAAAGGTATACGATATAACTTATTATATTCTCAACAGGAGCCACTGCTTCTTGCAAGAATGTGCACTTCTCCGTGCATAAAAAGGGAGCTTTGTTTGCAGATTCTGCAGAACGGCCAAGGGGAGGGAAGGAAGTGGCTCTGGCGGGAATCGCAGAAAGGAAGATCGCTAAGCACCCAGCTAAGCTGCAACAGGGCTAGAACACAGAATAATAGGGTGGGACGGGACCTCAGAGGTCTTCTAGTCCAGCCCTCTGTTCAAACAGGAGACCCGCTACCGGGGGAGGTCCAACCTTGGCAACTTTAAGATCTGTGGACATCAACTCCCAGAATCCCCCAGTTCCTCTCTCTCTCTCTCAGCTCTGGGAAGAAAGAGGCCAGGACCGACCACTTCCAAAAAGAGCTTGCTGAGAAAACCGCAGGAGTTGGTCCAGGTAGTTGCCCACCCCTCCTGCATAAACACACAGATATACCCACAAAGCAATCCTGATAATTAATGGAGGAGTCTTCAAGACAAAGTCAAGGCTTCCCCCTATAAGCTCAGGTGGTCTCGCGCCGGTGGAGGACGAAAGATCTGCAGATGGAGATAAACCTGGCAACTCAATGGGGCCTCCGGGTTTAGAATAGAACAGAACGGAACATAACAGAATAGAATAGAAAGAGAGTTGGAAGGGACCTTGGAGGTCTTCTAGTCCACCCCCCTGCTCAGGCAGGAAACCCTATACAATTTCAGACAAATGGTTGTCCAGTCTCTTCATAACAACTCCCAGTGTTGAAGCATTCGCAACTTCTGGAGGCAACTTCTGTTCCACTGGTTAATTGTTCTCACCGTCAGGAAATTTCTCCTTAGTTCCAGGCTGCTTCTCTCCTTGATTAGTTTCCATCCGCTCCTCCTTGTCCTGCCTTCAAGTACTTTGGAGAATAGCTTGACTCCCTCTTCTTTTGGGGCAGCCCCTGAGATACTGGAATAACTGCTATCATGTCCCCCCCCCCTTGTCCTTCTCTTCATTAAACTATACAAAACCAATTCCTGAAACTGTTCTTTAAATGTTTTAGCCTCCAGTCCCCTAATCATCTTTGTTGCTCTTCTCTGCAGTCTTTCTAGAAGTTGTCCAAAACCCAAACTGTAACAGCCAGGGGACGGGGAGGTAGGGTTCCCGAAAAATGGGTCCCAAAAGCCAAGACGGTGGAGATGGCACACGTCAAAAGGAACTGAGCTTTGACGGCATGATTGTGTGCACCACATGGTTCTTTTTTAATCTCCATTTGCGGACGTCCTAAAGGAGTGGAGCAGGCTGAACTGGAAGGTGGGGTGAAACATGTCATCAGTTTAGACGAGTCATTGTGTTTCCCCAAGAGTCCTGAGTCCAGACCTCTGGTGAATTCTGCTGACCCCTCTCTAGTGCCAATTTAGCTTCAACCATTAGCTGGTCCACCATCAAAGCTGACACCAGCCAGAGCATAGAACACAAAAGTAGAGATTCACCAAGGGCCAGGTACAACTGAATGCCTCTCAGGAAGAGTACCTAATGACCAGATGACTGCAAGGAATATGTTGTTGTTGTTAGTTGCGAAGTCGTGTCTGACCCATCGTGACCCCATGAACCACGTTCCTCCAGGCCTTCCTGTCCTCTACCATATTCTGGAGTCCCTTTAGGCTCACACCTACTGCTTCAGTGACTCCATCCAGCCACCTCCTTCTCTGTCGTCCCCTTCTTCTACTGCCCTCAATCTTTCCCAGCATTAGGCTCTTCTCCAGTGAGTCCTTCCTTCTCATTAGGTGGCCAAAGTATTTGAGTTTCAGCTTCAGGATCTGGCCTTCTAAAGAGCAGTCAGGGTTGATCTCCTCTAGGACTGCCGGGTTTGATCGTCTTACAGTCCAAGGGACTCACAGGAGTCTTCTCCAGCACCACAGTTCAAAGGCCTCCATTCTTTGGCGCTCGGCCTTTCTTATGGTCTTATGGTCTTCTGTCCATAGGGTGAAATAAATCCAGCTCCCAGAAATTCATCTACAATTTTTGTAGATGTCATTCACTGAAAGATTGACATGTTCACTCGTTCATTTCGCCGGGACCTGAAGACCTGGCTCTTTGAGCTCTCCGGCCCAGGCTGAGAATTTTTAACTGGGGTTTTTATTTTTTTAGGGATTGGATTTAATCTTTTTAAATTGTTTTTAACTTTTGTATTGATTTGGTTGTAAATACCCTGTAAACCGCCCTGAGTCCTTCGGGAAAGGGCGGTATATAAATCCAATAAAATAAAATAAATAAAATAAAATAAATAAATAAAAATGTCAGAGAAAAAAATATATCCCTGATCCAAACCTTAACCCTAACCCTCCACCTTTCCCAGCATTGGGTTCTTCTCCAGTGAGCAAGGAATATACATCCTTCCATTCTCTCCCATTCAATCAGAAGCGAAGAAGCTTCTCAAATGAGAAGTGAAAGATCTTCAAGGAAAAACAAAAGAAAGTCCAGTTGCCTTTTGGAAAAGCCCCTTTGGCACCACTGAATGGCTAACCTCACCATCGTTAGTTGATCAGATTCTTGCGTACAGGTAGCCTTCATAAGCTTTTCAGCGCTTTAAAACTCAGCGAGTCTTCCTGGTGGTTTGTGCCCGACACGGCGCTGGTGGTCTTGGGCAAAAGCAAAGGTAGGGGCCCACCTATTTGATTATTCAATCCAAATACTTGAACACTGGCTGCTATTTAACAAAATGAAATTTGATGGTGAAAAAAGTAAAGTTCTACATTTAGGGCAAGAAAAACCAAATGTACAGGTATAGTATAGGTGGTACTTTGCTCAATAGTAGCAACTGTGAGAGGGATCTCGGAGTCCTAGTGGACAATCCCTTAAATATGAGCCTGCTGCGTGCTGCAGGTGCCCAAAACAGCTAATACAATTATAGGCTGCATTAACAGAGGGATGGAATCAAGATCAGGTGAAGTGTTAATACCACTTTACAAGGCCTTGGTAAGGCCACACTTGGAATCCTGCATCCAGTTTTGGTCACCATGATGTAAAAAAGAGGTTGAGACTCTGGAAAGAGTAAAGAGAAGAGCAACAAGGATGATTAGAGGTCTGGAGGCTAAAACATACAAGGATCGGTTGCTGGAATTGGGTATGGCTAGTTTAATGAAGAGAAGGACGAGGGGGGACATGATAGCCGCCTTCCAGTATCTCAGGGGCTGCCCCAAAGAAGGAGTCAAGCTATTCTCCAAAGTGCCTGAAGGCAACGGATGGAAACTCATCAAGGAGAGAAGCAACCTAGAACTAAGGAGAAACTTCCTGTTAGAACAATTAACCAGTGGAACAACCCGCCTCCAGAAGCGGCGAATACTATTCAATATCTTCAATTCAATTCAACTCCTTTGTATACTCTTTGGCTATTCTGGCCCCTGAGAAGGTGGGACAAGAAACCAATGGATCTTCGGTTGTGATCCAAGAAAACTCTCTGGGCTTGGACGTCACGCCCCACCGTGCAGATTCTGCCTTTCTTCAACCCTCCCTGACCATCATCCCCAACCAGGGCCACCTCCTTGCTTTCTGATCTGCCCTCCCCCCTTCCCCTCCCCCTCAGCTGCCCTGCCTCCCTTCTCTGCCAATCCCGCTCGGGGTTTCGCCAGGCTTTCAATGAGAATGAAGTGGCTAATTTGATCAGACTCCATGCCTTTTAAAACCGGAGCCCTCGTCTCCGTCGAGCCGATAGCTCTGAGCTGGTTCTACTGATTATTTTAATCTCATCATACGTCTTTTCTGGTCAATAAACTCCCTCTCAAATCAAATTGTTACTGAACATAACCCAACGCTAATGTCCGTGGGACTCGGGGCTGTATCGGATAATGTGGTTTGTCATAATTAAGTGTAAGGCCTAATTAATTGAGTGGTCAGGACGCTAATTAGCCAGGTTTATTGCGACTGGAGGAGACTGAAGGGCAATGCCAGGGCTCTGGAGCCGAGACGAAGGAGGTCTCCCTTCCCCATTTCTGGACAGGCCCCGGGAGCGGTGGCCACTCGTGTTTTACAGATTCCCGGCCATCCTAGCAGGAAGCAAGGGCGCCTTGAAAGGTCAGCCACCCAAAGGCATTTTCAGGGGTCACCTCAGTTCTGAGCGTCCTCCACGGGTCCTAGATTTAAGCTGTCATTGGAGGCCAAGTACCCAGGTAAAGCCATTTTGTGTGTGCTGAGGCAGAAACTGAGTTCGGAATACAGACGAACAGAGATGGAAGGGGCCCTGGAGGTCTTCTAGTCCCACCCCCTGCTCAGTGAATGAACCTTTATTGTCAAAGTACGACCATGTATACACTGAGATTGGCTGAGCCTCCCTTCGTGCCCCCACCACCACCACAACTCACAGTGACAACAAACCTTCCTCTTATTACACCATGTGAGCTAATTGCACAACGCACCGGCCTCGCAAGTCAATCATGCATAAAGTTTATAAAACTATTTCCTGTTCAAAAGCCTGACAGCCCATGGATAAAAGCTGTTCTTCAGCCTCTTGGTGCGGCTGACTATACTTCTGTATCTCCTACCCGATGGTGGGAGAGTAAAGAGATACCGTCCAGGGTGTGAGTCGTCCCTGAGAATTTTCCTCACTCTTCCAAGGCAGCGGGCCCTGGCGAGGTCATCCAGTGGTGTCAGGCGACAGCCCACAATGTCTTGTGCTGTGCTCACCACCCTCTATAATGCTTTCCTATCCGGGGCTGTCAGACCAGCATACCAAACCACGATACAGTGCGAGAGGACGCTCTCTATAGTAGACCGGTAAAAGAAGGTCATTAGCCGTTGTTCTACCCTGTTCTTCCGCAAGATGTTTGTCGAAGTCCAGTGGGAGGCATGTCCTAAGTCTAGATGTTGGAGAACCAGTCTTTCGAAGCATTTCATGACTACAGACGTTAACGTAACAGGTCTGTAGTCATTCAGGCACTCAACTGCAGTTTTCTTGGGGACTGGGACAATGGTAGCTACTTTCAAGCACGATGGTACACAGGCTGTTTGCAAGGAGATGTTAAAGATCCTTGTCAGGACCCCTGCTAATTGGTCGGCACAGTTCTTAACCACTATCCCCAGCACCCCATCTGGGCCTGCGGCTTTGCTGGGATTCACAGCCTTCAATACAGCTCTCACTTGGTCTTCAAACAGGATGAGTTGCTGAGAATCAGAGAGGCCGGCCAGCAGAGGCTACGGGGTCTGGTCTTTTCACCTCGTAGCAAGCGAAGAAGATATTCAGCTCCTCTGCCAACGAGGCATCGGTGTTAACCGTGTTCCTCGTACTGCCCTTGTGGTTGGCAGAAGAGCTTATGCCATTCCGACACACCTTGGGACATCAGGTGAACTCACTCACTGAGATCTGGAATTGGGAAAGGGGTGAATCCATCTTTACAGTTCCTTAGTTTTCAGTCTAATTTTTAGAAAAATGAGGCGTTGCTGTGTCCACAGCGAGAACCCAGGGAATAGAATAGAATAGAATAGAATAGAATAGAATAGAATAGAATAGAATAGAATAGAATAGAATAGAATAGAATAGAATAGAATAGAATAGAATAGAATAGAATAGAATAATGATAGGATAGGATAGGATAGGATAGGATAGGATAGGATAGGATAGGATAGGATAGGAGAGGAGAGGAGAGGAGAGGAGAGGAGAGGAGAGGAGAGGAGAGGAATAAGAATTAGAATTAGAATAGAATAGAATAGAATAGAATAGAATAGAATAGAATAGAATAGAATAGAATAGAATAGAATAGAATAGAATAGGATAGGATAGGATAGGATAGGATAGGATAGGATAGGATAGGATAGGATAGGATAGGATAGGACAGGACAGGATAGGATAGGATAGAAATAAGAAATAGGATAGGATAGGATAGGATAGGATAGGATAGGATAGGATAGGATAGGATAGGATAGGATAGGATAGGATAGGATAGGATAGGATAGGATAGGATAGGACAGGACAGGACAGAATTGAATAACAGAGTTGGAAGGGACCTTGGAGGTCATCTAGTCCAACCCCTGCTCGGGCAGGAAACCCTAGACCATTTCAGACCAATGGCTGTCTGGTCTCTTCTTAAAAACCTCCAGTGTTGGAGCATTCACCGCTTCTGGAGGCAGGTGGTTCCACTGGTTAATTGTCCTCACTGTCAGGAAATTTCTCCTTAGTTCCAGGTTGCTTCTCTCCTTGATGAGTTTCCCTCTGTTGCTTCTCGTCCTGCCTTCAGGTGCTTTGGAGAATAGCTTGACTCCCTCTTCTTTGGGGCAGCCCCTGAGATACTGGAAAATAGACTAACAGGGCTGGAAGGGACCCTGGAGGTCATTGGATCAACCTGTCTGTGAACAACCTGCAAGTATCACACAGAGGATTGTAAAATGTTTTTACTACACCTCCTGTGATATTATTCTTACTATATTCATCAAGAGACTGAGTAAACGGAGTAGCAGAATAGCAGAAGGGACCTTGGAGGTCTTCTATCTAGTCCACCCCCATGCTGAAGCAGAAGTCCCTATATTAGGGGTGTCCAACCTTAGGAACTTTAAGCCGTGGTGGGATTCAAATAGGTGGACAGCCGGTTCTCTGTGTGGATGCCGCTTCCGGAAGTTTGTTCTGGGCCTGGGCAACAAAAAATTAGCTACCAGTTCTGCCAAAGTGGGGCGAACCGGTTGAATCCCACCACTCTATCTATCTATCTATCTATCTATCTATCTATCTATCTATCTATCTATCTATCTATCTATCTATTTGTTTATTTCTGTCCGTCTATCTATCTATCTATCTATCTATCTATCTATCTATCTATCTATCTATCTATCTATCTATCTATCTATCTATCTATCTACCTGACTGCTCTTTAGAAGGCCAGATCCTGAAGCGGAGACTCAAATCCTTTGGCCACCTAATGAGAAGGAAGGACTCACTGGAGAAGAGCCTCATGCTGGGAAAGGTTGAGGGCAAGAGAAGAAAGGGACGACAGAGAAGGAGGTGGCTGGATGGAGTCACTGAAGCAGGAGGCGTGAGCCTAAGTGGACTCCAGAAGATGGTAGAGGACAGGAAGGCCTGGAGGAACATGGTCCATGGGGTCACGATGGGTCGGACATGACTTTGCAGATTATCTGTCTATCTTATCTATCTGTCTGTCTGCCTGCCCGTCCGTCCATCATCTATCTATCTATCTATCTATCTATCTATCTATCTATCTATCTATCTATCTATCTATCTATCTATCTATCTACCTGACTGCTCTTTAGAAGGCCAGATCCTGAAGCGGAGACTCAAATCCTTTGGCCACCTAATGAGAAAGAAGGACTCACTGGAGAAGAGCCCAATGCTGGGAAAGGTGGAGGGCAAGAGAAGAAGGGGACGGCAGAGAAGGAGGTGGCTGGATGGAGTCACTGAAGCAGTAGGCGTGAGACTAAATGGACTCCAGAAGATGGTGGAGGAGAGGAAGGCCTGGAGGAATGTTGTCCATGGGGTCACGATGGGTCGGACATGACTTTGCAACCAACAACAACTATCTATCTATCTATCTATCTATCTATCTATCTATCTATCTATCTATCTATCTATCTATCTATCTATCTATCTATCTATCTATCTACCTATCTATCTATCTATCTACCTACCTACCTACCTACCTACCTACCTACCTACCTACCTACCTATCTATCTATCTATCTATCTATCTATCTATCTATCTATCTATCTATCTATCTATCTATCTATCTATCTATCCATCCAGTGGTGGGATTCAAATATGGGAACAACTGGTTCTCTGTGTGGATGCCGCTTCCAGAAGTCCGTTCTGGGCCTGGGCAACAAAAAAATTAGCTACCGGTTCTGACGAAGTGGCTGAATCCCACCACGGACTTTAAGAGTTGTAGAGCAGGCTGGCTGGGGAATTCTGGGACTTGAAGCCCACAAGTCTTGACGTTTCCAAGGTTGGACACTCCTGCCCTAAACCGTCATAGAGAAATTGGGTCCAATCTTTTCCGGAAGGCCTTTCGGGGTGTAGCACCTACAGCTTTACCAGTCACCCAGCGAGTCTTCAAAGTCTCCGCTGTTCGTGGAGAATCGTCCTGTGTTTTTATATCCTTCGCGGAGGTGTCGGAGGCCGAAAGACCCGAGAAGGGAAGAGCGGCAGATTCCAGATCTGGGTTGAAGGGAGAATGACTTTCAAGGAAGAACTTCATGAAACAAACACGAGCACAAAAGGGCTGCCCTCAGCTATTTGTGGTGGGACTTGCTCGGGGTCAACGATGTGGTCAGCAAAAGCACGGCTTCTTCCCCATGGCAACATCCTCATTTTGGATGCCCGGCTTGGTTGGCTGTGGTTTTGTGGCCGGGCAGCACAGATTTCCTTTGTAGGCTAATGGAAGATCAAGCCTGACTGCGTTTGTGGGTGTAATAGCTTGAGAGTTGACCGCAAACTAATAGCGGAGGAAAACTACAGGCCTGGGACCTTAGCAATTCAGCGGTTTGCCTTCAGCCTCTGCAAGGAGGAACTTAAGAAGACCTGGGAGCAAGCATCTCAAGAGCTTAAATTTGGCTTTTAAATAGCAGGCCAGAGGCTGATCCTGGACAAAAAAAACCCAACACTGTATTCCAACCGACGTGTATGCGACATCAAGCTCACAGCGTCACGGAATCCGAGAGGTAGAATGCCTTGTCTAGTGTGAAAGGAATCCATGCTGAAGAAACAAAGAGCCTCCAAACGTGGCTCCTTTAAGACTTGTGTACTTTAACTCCCAGAATTCCCCAGACCCCCGTTCTAGACTCTTGGATCAACCTCACTGCCTTTGTGTGAGCCTCCCTGAATCCTTTGCAAAGGATGGTCTTCAGAACTGGACACAGCTAAACAGAATAAGAGAGTTGGAAGGGACCTTTAAGGTCATCTAGTCCAACCCCCTGCTCGAGCAGGAGACCCTTGCAGAATCACAGAGTTGGAAGGGACCTTGGAGGTCCTCTAGTCCAACCCCCAGCTCAAGCGGGAGACCCTTGCAGAATAACAGAGTTGGAAGGGACCTTGGAGGTCATCTAGTCTAGCCCCCTGCCCAAGCAGGGGACCCTTGCAGAATCACAGAGTTGCGAGGGACCTTGGAGGTCATCTAGTCCAACCCCCTGCCCAAGCAGGAGACGCTTGCAGAATCACAGAGTTGCGAGGGACCTTGGAGGTCATCTAGTCCAACCCCCTGCCCAAGCAGGAGACCCTTGCAGAATCTCAGAGTTGCAAGGGACCTTGGAGGTCATCTAGTCCAACCCCCTGCCCAAGCAGGAGACCCTTGCAGAATCTCAGAGTTGCGAGGGACCTTGGAGGTCATCTAGTCCAACCCCCTGCCCAAGCAGGAGACCCTTGCAGAATCACAGAGTTGGGAGGGACCTTGGAGGTCATCTAGTCCAACCCCCTGCCCAAGCAGGAGACCCTTGCAGAATCACAGAGTTGGAAGGGACCTTGGGGGGGGGGGTCTTCTAGTCCACAGCCACAGATCCTTTCAACGCAACTAACCTCCATGCATTTCATTACCATCTAATTTTCCCATCGCAGAAATCTGCCACGGTCTACAGGTGGCAAGTTGCCCTGAAACCATTGGCTGTGTAGTCCAGGTAGTCCAATGCAGATAGTCCTCAACTTACGAGCACAACTGGGCCCAAAATTTCTGTTGCTAAGCAAGACCATTGTTAAGTGAATTTTGTCCCGTTTTACGACCTGTCTTGCCACAGTTGTTAAGTGAACCACCGCAGTTGTTCAATGAGTCACATGCTCGTTAAGTGAATCCGGCTTCCCCCATTGACTTTGCTTGTCAGAAGGTCGCAAAAGGGGATTGCGGGACACACACACCCCCGGGACCCTGTGACCGTCGTAAGTATGAATGAGCTGCCAAGCATCTGAATTTTGATCACATGACCGCGGGGAGGCTGCAACAGTCGTAAGTGTGGAAAACGGTCCTAAGTCAGTTTTTTTGCAGTGCCCTTGTAACTCTGGATGGCCACCAAATGAATGGTTGTAAGTTGAGGAGTTGCCTATAGTAATTCTGGGTCACCAGAAGAATTTCTTTTTTTTTTTTTTGTATTTAGATTTTATTAGTTTTTATAGGGTTAAGGATAAGGTGGGGTCAGGATTAGAGTTGGGATTTGGGATAGGGATAGGGTTTTTCCCAAACAACATTTTCAATATTTAGCAAACAGCATGGTGTCTGGGTCGGCAGTTTGGCGGGTCGAATCCCGAGTGCCGCGTAGCAGAGTGAGCGCCTGTTACTCGTCCCAGCTTCTGCCAACCTAGCAGTTCGAAAGCACGTAAAAATGCAAGTAGAAAAATAGGGACCACTACGGTGGGAAGGTAACAGCGCTCCGTGCGCCTTTGGCATCTAGTCATGCCGGCCACATGACCACGGAGACGTCCTCGGACAAGCGCTGGCTCTTCGGCTTTGAAAGGGAGATGAGCACCGGCCCCTAGAGTCGGAAACGACTAGCACGCACGTGCGGGGGAATCTTTACCTTTACCTTTTTATGGTGTCTGGGTACATGTATTTAACTAACAATAATAGATATAGTTAATGATCATAAACAATATGCTTAATTAATCACTCAATAGCTGCCTACTTACTAATATATATTCAAAATGACATATCACATTCCTTTCTCTCTGACTCCTTTTTCTAGCCATTGATAGAAATTATCCCATGTTCTAAAGTACGCGGAGTCTTCTTCCTCTTTCAAGTCAGTCTAAGAATTTCATCAAACCTTCACAAATGCTTCAACAAGTGCAGCCACGCCGTCGGTCAGCTAGACTTCACACTCAAGGCGTTCTCCCCAAAACTTTTTTGGGGAAAAAAGGCGCTCATCAAAGGTTCAATTTTAGCGAGTTAAGATGGGTTTTATTACAGCTCATTGCCTGCTTAAACGACAGGAAAAAAAGAGTGCAAGGAAATGGTCAAAGCTTCTCAGGAATGGAGCCAAGACTTCCACGGGTTATCCGGGCCAGAACCAGACCGTTCAATTCCGGAATGAAAGGTGAAGGAACCAAAGACTGTAAATGACATCTAATTATCCATGGTAGCGAAAGAGGGAAATGGGTCGCAAAGAGCTTTCAATGTTCTTCTCCAGAGAGGCGAAACAGGCAAGAAATGGCAAATTATGAAGCAGCCCACCGGCTAGCTCACTCTTGATGAAATTCTCATTTCACTGAGCATAAATTCGGTTGGGTCCTATTTGCATATCGGCCTCTTCTTCCAAGTCTTCACAACTCTCCATTTGGATTTTTTTTGGGGGGTTGAAGGGTGGGGTGGGGTACCTTCCTCCAAAAAAGCCAAAAATGTACAGGTATAGTATAGGGGGGTGCCTTGCTCAATAGTAGCAACTGTGAGATGGATCTCGGAGTCCTAGTGGACGATCCCTTAGATATGAGCCAGCCGTGTGCTGCGGCTGCCAAAAAAGCCAACACAGGGCTGGGCTGCATCAACAGAGGGATAGAATCAGTGCTTTTTTTGTAAAAAAAAAAAAAAAAAAAAAGGTGCCGGAACTCACACATGTCATACAACCCACCTTGCCTACCCCAGGGCTTTTCAACCAGTGGTACAGGTACCACCTGTGGTACATTGGCACCTGGCAGGTGGTATGCAACCACCCTAGAAAAGTGGTAGCGGGGGAGGGGAATGAGCTGAACCGGTGGCAGCACCACACAAGCCTGAGCGAGAGATGGCTGGAGCTAGGCAACTGGTGGTACTGGGATGTTGCCGTATCCTAAAAGTGGTACAATGGGTGAAAAAGTTGAAAAGCCCTGCCCTAGACCATTTCAGACAAATGGCTGTCCAGTCTCTTCTTAAAAACTTCCACTGTTGGAGCATTCACCACTTCTGGAGGCAGGTGGTTCCACTGGTTAATTGTTCTCACTGTCGGAAAGTTTCTCCTTAGTTCTAAGTTGCTTCTCTGCAGTGCTTTTTTTGAAAAAAAAAAAAAAAGTGCCGGAACTCACACACGTCACACAACCTGCCTTGCCTACCCTACAAGGTTCCATCCAAAAAAGGTGCCCGAACTCCGTTCTGGGCGTTCTATGACAAAAAAAAAAAAAGCCCTGGATAGAATCAAGATCACGTGAAGGGTGACTGACTCATATTTACGACGGTTGCGGTGTCCCAGGGAGGGGTCACGTGATCCCCTTTTGCGACCGTCTGACATGCAAAGTCAATGAGGGCAAGCCGGATTCATTTAATGACCATGTGACGAACTTAATCACTGCAGTGATTTACACAGCAACTGTGGCAAGGAAGGTCGTAAAATGGGGCAAAATTAACTTAAAATTAAAATTAAAAATCCCTTAACAGGTGTCTTGCTTAGCCACAGGAATTTTGGGCTCAGCTGAGGCCATAAGTCAAGGACTACCTGTGTATCTTTGGATTAACTTAAAAACATGGCTTCTCCTGGATGTTGCCATTTATTTCCTTTCTTTTAACCATCAAAAGTAGGACCGTTGCCTGGCCCTTGGCTGTTTCCGGAAGTCCTGTGGAATAAAGCAGAAAATCATGGTTGGACATAGTGGCATTTTTCTGGTGAAAAGAAAAAAAAAAAACAAGCATCGCTCAGTCCACAACACTCACCTTCAGAAATAAGTGGGGGGAAAAAAAAACCCTCTGCAAATTTATGTGCGGAAATTTAATTTTTTAAAAATGTCAAATAACACCACGGGAGGCGAAATTGGCCTAGCAAAGGAATGAATTGAAATGGATTGGATTTACACCAGCCTTCACATTCTTCCTCTGAGTAAGCAGATCTTCGGAGTGCCTCACGTTTAAGTGCGTTCTGAAATAATTTTAAATGTCATGTAATTTTTTTGGATCCTGTTTAATTTATGGCAACAAATGGCTTTGCGCTAAATCATTTTCCCTGGGGGGGGGGAACAAAAACAAAACTGTGGATGGGACCAGGATGACTCTCCTACTCAAAGGATTACTGCAAGCCTGTTTTCTCTGCAAAGCTGGAAAAGGCATCTCACCTGGACCCCAGAGTCAGCTGGGTGGACAACAATTTGACTCACAGAAGAGAATATTCAGAGCTCAAGGTTGAACTGTGGGGTCCTGGGTTCTCTCTGTTCTTGTTTGCTTCTTGCAAACGTTTCATGGCCGAACTAGGGAACATCATCAGTGTTAGAAGGCAGTGGGGAGGAGGAGGAGGAGGAGGAGGAGGAGGAGGAGGAGGAGGAGGAGGAGGAGGAGGAGGAGGAGGAGGACTGTGGAATCTTTGGTGCTTTCTGAGCTGGGTGGTTTTCTTGCAGGCATTTCCTGACCCAACTAGGTAACATCCTCAGTGCTAGAAGTGAGGGGTGTTTGCAGAGAGGAAGGGAGGAGGAGGAGGAGGAGGAGGAGGAGGAGGAGGAGGAGGAGGAGGAGGAGGAGGAGGAGGAGGAGGAGGAGGAGGAGGAGGACTGTGGAATCTTTGGCTTTCTGAGCTGGGTGGTTTTCTTGCAGGCATTTCCTGACCCAACTAGGTAACATCCTCAGTGCTAGAAGTGAGGGGTGTTTGCAGAGAGGAAGGGAGGAGGAGGAGGAGGAGGAGGAGGAGGAGGAGGAGGAGGAGGAGGAGGAGGAAAAACAAGTGGAACAACCTGCCTCCAGAAGTTGTGAATGCTCCAACACTGGAAGTTTTTAAGAAGAGACTGGCCAGCCACTTGTCTGAAATGGTATAGGGTTTCCTGCCTGAGCAGGGGGTTGGACTAGATGACCTCCAAGGTCCGTTCCAACTTATTATTATTATTATTATTATTATTATTATTATTATTATTATTATTATTATTATTATTATTATTATTATTATTATTATTATTATTCACGCTCTTTATGCTTCTTTGTTTCTTGCAAATGTTTCATGACTGAACTAGGGAACATCATCAGTGTTAGAAGGCAGTGGGGTTTGTGGGGAGGAGGAGGAGGAGGAGGAGGAGGAGGAGGAGGAGGAGGAGGAGGAGGAGGAGGAGGAGGAGGAGAATTATGCAGTCCTTGCTGCTCTCTGTACTTGTTTCTTGCAAACATTTCATAACCCAAACCATGTAACATCATCAATGCTAGTTGTTGAAGATGATGATCAGTGACTAGCATTTTACAACCTTTTTTGCCAGAGCTGTGAAGTGAATCACTGCAGTTGTTAAATTGATAACACGGTTGCGAAGAGAATACGGCTTCCCCCTTTTACTTCGCTTTTCAAAAGGGACCACGGGACGCTGCAACTGTCCTAAGTACGTGTCACTCAACAAGCGTCTGAATTTTGATCAGCTGACCAGGGGGAGGTAGCACGGTCGTCTGAAAAATGGTCATAGGTCACTTTTTTCAGCGATGTTGTACCTTCAAATGGTCACTAAAGAAATGGTTGTTAAGTCAAGGATGACCTCTCTCTCTCTCTCTCTGTGTGTGTGTGTGTGTGTGTGTGTTGCTCCTTGTGTCTTGTCCCAAATCTCATTTCTGGAACGGTTCCAGCCTTGTTTGGCTGAAGGAAATAAACGTGTTCGGGGTCTCCAGGGAATTGCTGCTTTTCTGAAGAGGTTTTAAAACTTTAATTTGCCTCCTGTCTCTCTTCCAGGACCGGCCTCCATCTCTCGTTCCCGACGGCCAGATTGTCTCTGCTCTCTCACAATCTTTTCCATTGCGAGCACGGCTGAGCTAAGTGTGCGCCGTGGCATTTCCCATTTTCTGGCAGGGACATGAAGGTGGCGGAGGTCAAGAACGGACACCCGGCTCGCCGGTCCAATTGTTCTTGTCAGCCTTCTGCATTCATCCCCTCGTAGCCTTGAAATGACCATCATCTCTCGAAGATTGGAGCTGCCCAAACCAAGTTCCTTCCAGCACCAAAGCCCAAATTGGCTACAACAGCCCTGGATGAATCTTCTCAAGCTAAGCAGCCCATTGGTTTCTTAGTGAAAAGCGGTTGCAGGAATTGGATATGTCTAGTCTGTGAGTAGGCAACCTTGGCTCTTTTATGACTTGTGGACTTCAACTCCCAGAATTCCTGAGCCAGCCACGCTGAGGGGAAAGGGACAGGTTTCCAAGCTGAGCCATGCTGGCTCAGGAATTCTGGGAGTTGAAGTCCACAAGTCATGAAGGAGCCATAGTTCCCCCATGCTGGCTCAGGAATTCTGGGAGTTGAAGTCCACAAGTCATCAAGGGGGCCATAGTTCCCCCATGCTGGCTCAGGAATTCTGGGAGTTGAAGTCCACAAGTCTTAAAAGAGCCAAGGTTCCCCACCCCGGGTCTAGTCTAACAAAGAGACTAGGCATGATAGCAGTCTTCCAATATTTTAGGGGCTGTCACAGAGAAGAGGGGGTTGGGGTGGGGTCAGCCTCTTCTCCAGAGCACCAGAAGGCAGGACAAGAAGCAACGGATGGAAAATCATCAAGGAGAGAAGCAACCTGGAACTAAGGAGAAACTTCCTGACAGTGAGAATAATTAATCACTGCCTTCAGAAGTCGTGGATGCTCCATCAGTGGAGGTTTTTTTAAGAAGAGACCCGACAGCCATTTGTCTGGAATGGTAGAGGGTCTCCTGCTTGAACAGGGGGCTGGATTAGAAGACCTCCAAGATCCCTTCCAACTCTGTTCTTCTGCAAGGGTCTCCTGCTTGAGCAGGGGGTTGGACTAGATGATCTCCAAGGTCCCTTCCGGCTCTGTTATTGTTTAACTGTGTCCAGTTCTGAAGACCATCCTTTGCAAAGGATTCAGGGAGGCTCACACAAAGGCAGTAAGGTTGATCAAGAGTCTAGAACAGGGGTCTTCAAATGTGGCCCTTTTATGACTTGTGGACTTCAACTCCCAGAATTCCTCAGCCAGCATGGACCATAAAAGCCAGGGGTCTTCAAACCTGGCCCTTTTATGACTTGTGAACTTCAACTCCCAGAATAACTCAGCCAAGATGGATCATATAAGCCAGGGGTCTTCCAACTTGGCCCTTTTATGACTTGTGAACTTCAACTCCCAGAATTCCTCAGCCAGGATGCTTTAAGACACGGGTCTTCAAACATGGCCCTTTGATGACTTGTGGAGTTCAACTCCCAGAATTCCTCAGCCAGGATGCTTTAAGACACGGGTCTTCAAACATGGCCCTTTGATGACTTGTGGACTTCAACTCCCAGAATTCCTCAGCCAGGATGCTTTAAGACACGGGTCTTCAAACATGGCCCTTTGATGACTTGTGGACTTCCAGAATTCCTCAGCCAGGATGCTTTAAGACACGGGTCTTCAAACATGGCCCTTTGATGACTTCTGGACTTCAACTCCCAGAATTCCTCAGCCAGGATGCTTTAAGACACGGGTCTTCTGGCTGAGGATTTCTGGGAGCTGAAGCCCACAAGTCTTAAAGTGGTCCAGGTTGCAGACCCCTGGCCTAAGCAATGCTTGGGCATTAGAAGGATGCAACCTAAATTCTTCTCCGTATTTATTTATTTTTTTTTTAAAACAGGCCAATCCTGGAAGCAAGAAGACCTTCAGTCCACCCAGGAGAAACGGGGGAGAGGAGGATGAGGCGACAAGGCCGAGGATTTGGGGAGAGGGTTCAGATGACCCCGTGGGAGATTCTCACCCGGCCTTCTCCCTTTCCGAGATCAGGCTGAAAATCTCTTCCGGATGGAACTAATGGGAGCACTTTGGCAGAGAATTTGTGTGGCTAATGGGCTGTGACAGGCACGGGTAGTTAACTGTTCGAAAACTGCCTGGTGGTACCAATTGCTTGATGATTAGATCAGGAGAGAGATGAAGGCGCCAATTAAGGAGAGACAGGGGAATTCATGCAGTGGGTGCTCCGAGATTGTCCGTATTTCACAGTGGCCATTTATAGAGATCAGTCATGGAGAAATGGGGGGTAGGATTCCTTGCCTTCTCAGAGCCTCTGTTCTTTAAAGACCATCTTTAGAATAGAGTAGGGTAGGAGAGGAGAATAGAATAGAATAGAATAGAATAGAATAGAATAGAATAGAATAGAATAGAATAGAATAGAATAGAATAGAATAGAATAGAATAGAATAGAATAGAATATATGGAATGGAAAGGAATAGAAATAGAAATAATAGAATAGAATAGAATAGAATAGAATAGAATAGAATAGAATAGAATAGAATAGAATAGAATAGAATAGAATAGAATAGAATAGAATAGAATAGAATAGAATAGAATAGAATAGAAATAAAGAATAGAATAGAACAGAATAGAACAGAAATAAGGAATAGAATAGAATAGAATAGAATAGAATAGAATAGAATAGAATAGAATAGAATAGAATAGAATAGAATATGGGATGGGATGGGATGGGATGGGATGGGATGGGATGGGATGGGATGGGATGGGATGGGATGGGATGGGATAGAATAGAACAGAACAGAACAGAACAGAACAGAACAGAACAGAACAGAATAGAATAGAATATGGAATGGAATTATGGAATAGAATAGAATAGAATAGAATAGAATAGAATAGAATAGAATAGAATAGAATAGAATAGAATAGAATAGAATAGAATAGAATAGAATAGAATAGAATAGAATAGAGCTGGAAGGGAACTTGGAGGTCTTCTAGTCCAGCCCCCTGCTTAAGCAGAAGAACCTATACCATCTCAGACAAGTGACTGTCTAGCCTCTTCTTAAAAACTTCCAGTGATTGAGCATCCCCAACTTCTGGAGGCAAGCTGTTCCACTGGTTAATTGTCCTCACTGTCAGGAGGTTTCTCCTCAATACCAGTTTGCTTCTCTCCTTGGTCAGTTTCCAACCATTGTTCCTCGTCCTTCCCTCTGGTGCTTTGGAGAATAACGTGACTCCCTCTTCTTCTTGTGGCAGCCCCTCAAATACTAGAACACTGCTATCATGTCTCCCCTATTTCTTCTTTTCTTTAGACTGGCCAAACCCAAGTCCTGCAGCCGTTCTTCGTACATTTTAGCCTCCAGGCCTTGGATCATCTTAGTTGCTCTTCTCTGAATTTTTTCCAAACTCTCAACATCTTTTTTGGGATAGGGTGACCAAAACTGGCTGCAGCATTCCAGGTGTGGCCTCACTAGGCTTTTTATAAAGCGGTAATAATACTTCGCATGATCTTGATTCTCTGCCTCTGTTCATGCAACCCAGGATTATTAGTCTTTTGGGCTGCTGCCGCACACGGCTGGCTCATGGTCAAGTGATGGTCCACTAGGACTCCAAGGTCCCACTAACAGTTGCTGTTTTTAAGCCAGGTCTCACCCAGTCTGTATTTGTGCCTTTGGTTTTTCCTGCCTAAATATAAAACTTTGCTTTTCTCCACATTATAACTCATTTTGTTACTTAGGGCCCGTTATTCCAGTTTGTCAAGATCTTTTTGGATCCCGAGTTTGTCTTCTGGGGTATTGGCTACTTCTGCCACTTTGGTGTCATCTGCAAATTTGATGAGTTCCCCTTCTATTCCCTCATCTAAGTCATTGGTCAAGATGTTGAAAAGTCCTGGGCCTAAGATGGAACCTTGTGGTACCCCACTGCTTACTCCTCTCCATGTGGATGTAGTGCCATTGAGGACTACTCGTTGAGTACGGTTTGCCAGACAGCTACAGATCCATCTGGTGGTAATGTTGTCTAGCCCACCTTTTCCTAGTTTACCAAAGAGTAAGTTGTGGTCTAATTTATCAAATGCCTTCCTGAAGTCTAAGTATACGATGTCCATAGCATTTCGTTGGTCTACTAGTTTAGTCACTTTATCGAAGAACGAAATAAGATTGGTTTGGCATGATCTGTTTTTAACAAACCCGTGCTGGATACTGGTTATAACTTTGTTTACTTCTAGTTTACTTCTAGAAGAGCCTTGGTGGAGCAGTGGGCTAATGCCTCCTTAAGTAACACCAGCTGCCTGCAATTAGTGCAGGTTTGAGTCCCACCAGGCTCAAGGTTGACTCAGCCTTCCATCCTTCCGAGGTAGGTAAAATGAGGACCCAGATTGTTGGGGGCAATAAGCTGACTTTGTAAAAAATGCTGCTTGGGGGACCCCAAAAGCCCTAATAAGCAGGCATATACATAGAATGAAGGCTATTGCTAAGCACATTGATTTGTGCTTCTTAGATTGTAAGCCGCCCTGAGTCTTCGGAGAAGGGCGGGATATAAATGGGATTTAAAAAAAATAGTTGTTCGCAGATCTGTTTTTTGATTATCTTTTTCAGGATCTTCTCAGGTATTGATGTTAGATTGATTAATCTGTAGTTTCCTGGGTCTGTTTTTCCCCCCTTTCTTGAAGATGGGAACCACATCAGCCCTTTTCCAATCCTCAGGTACTTCCCTGGTGCTCCAGGATTTTTGAAAGATGTGGTGCAACGGTTCTGAGATAACATCTGCCAACTCTTTCAGGACTCTGGGATGTAATCTGTCGGGTCCCGGTGATTTATATTCATCAAGGTTGGATAGGTGTTCCCTTCCCATTTTCTTGCTTTTTTGATATTTGTTTCTAGTTTGTCTTTTGCAGTGGTTTTCCTTTGATATGTTGGGCTGTAGTTTCTTTTTGTATGAAGCCTGATGCAAAGTACGAGTTAAACAGCTCTGCTTTCTCCCTACTGCCTGTTACTTCCTTGCCATCTTCTCTCTTGAGTGCACCTACAGTTTCCTTGACCTTTTTCTTGTTATTAATATGTTGAAAGAAACTTTTTTTTAAATTGTCCTTGATTTCTGTTGTGAGTCTTTGCTCGTTCTGAGCCTTTGCTTTCCTGACTTGGTCTTTGCGTGTTCTGGCTGTCTGCTGATAATCGGCCTTAGTTACGTGCCGGCACTCTATCCAGAGTTTTAATTTATATAAATTAATTTATTTAATAAATAAATTTTCTATGAGTCCTCTAGTGATCTTCAGCAAGGAATTCCGCAGCCACCACGCCCCACGGATTAGTATTTTCATGTAGCTGTCCACAGTTTTGCAAAGATCCTTTGGGAACCACTTTCCTGATTCCATTAGCAACTCAGCATCCCTTTAGGATAGATGCAAAATTAGGATTTTTCCTACCATTAAAAACTTACCAAACAATAGAAGTCATTTTCCGTGCTAATGCCCCATATTCTTCATTAGGAAATGCCCTTTTCAAGCTCTTCCTAATCGGTCTGTTTGCTGGCTTTTACCTTCTTAAAGGAATAAGTTCCATTTACAGGATAATCCCAAACTCTGTGAAAAAAATTGAAAAGTACAAATTCTAATACTGATAATTGAGGCACATTATAGCAGTTTCAATCGCTTTATTGTAAGTGCTGGTCATTTCTTCTAAGTTTCCGCATCCTGTTTTTAAGCAATGGTTGATCCATAAGAAGACTTCCATTATTGTGATTTATTCAGGATGCTTTGAATGTCCAAGTAAAACCATGTCCGCAAGATCATTCGGACCACATGCATCAGGCATCGGTCAGACTTTCTCAGATGTAATCCAACTCAAAGGACAGATGAGTGAGCGGTCCTTGGTACTCTCTGAACTCAGTACAAGAAGGGAGTGGGGTTTGTGGAGAGGAGGAGGAGGAGGAGGAGGAGGAGGAGGAGGAGGAGGAGGAGGAGGAGGAAGATGACGATGGGGTCCTTGGTGCTCTCTGACCTTCATGGTTTGTTTTTTTTAATCCCATTTATATCCTGCCCTTCTCCGAAGACTCAGGGCGGCTTACAATCTAAAGCACAAATCAATGTGCTTAGCAATAGCCTTCATTCTATGTATATGCCTGCTTATTAGGGCTTTCGCCCCCCCCCCAAGCGGCATTATTACAAAGTCAGCTTATTGCCCCCAACAATCTGGGTCCTCATTTTACCTACCTCAGAAGGATGGAAGGCTGAGTCAACCTTGAGCCTGGTGGGACTCGAACCTGCACTAATTGCAGGCAGCTGGTGTTACTTAGGGAGGCATTAGCCCACTGCTCCACCAAGGCTCTTTTCTTGCAGATGTTTCATGACCCAACATCAACAGAGCAAGAAGGGTTTGTGGGGATGAGGAGGAGGGGAAGGAGGAAGAGGAAGAGGAGGAGGACTGTGGGTTCCTTGGTGGCCTCTGAGCTGGGTGGTTTTCTTGCAGATGTTTCATTACCCAACTAGGTAATATTATCAGTGCTAGAAGGGAGGGGGGGTTGCAGAGAGGAGGAAGTGAGGCAGGAGGAGGAGGAGGAACAGGAACAGGAGGAGGGGAAGTAGGAGGAGGAAGAGGAGGAGGAGGATGACGACTGTGGGGTCCTTGGTGGCCTCTGAGCTGGGTGATTTTCTTGCAGATGTTTCATGACCCAGGTAGGGAACAGAGCAAGAAGGGTTTGTGGAGAGGAGGAGGAGGAAGAGGAAGAGGGGAAGAAGGAGGAGGAAGAGGAAGAGGGGAAGAAGGAGGAGGAAGAGGAGGACAACGATGACAACTGTGGGGTCCTTGGTGGCCTCTGAGCTGGGTGGTTCTTGCAGATGTTTCATGACCCAACTAGGGAACATCATCAGTGTTAGGCTAACCTATGTTGATGCTATTACCTAGTTGGGTCATGAAACATCTGCAAGAAAACCACCAAGCTCAAAGAGCACCAAGGACCCCACAGTTCAACCCCAAGCTACAAAAATTCTCCTCCCTCAGCATAAGTGAGCATCCTTCCAAGTGGTTAGGCCTGGGTGAAGGTCACCCAAATAAATTATGGAAGCCTTCCCAAAGTGAGGCTGATTGGGGGAAACACTCCAACTTGAAAATGACTTGGGATGAATGATTGATGGTCCATTTCCTAGGAAGCCAGCTATTATTCATGAGAACACACAAAACAGAGTGAAAGAAGATGGACACTCAACATATTATTCCTGAACGTGAAGCCATTCCATTGATGAGTGCCTTCGTTATCCTTAACAGGTATTAGAGAAAGAAGACTTTTTGGGAGGATGGGAGAAAGTAACGAGTCGGGAGGCAAAGAAAAAAAGAATACATATTATAAATTATCCTTCAGAATTACTTATGTTTAACTGTATAAACAGAATGACAAAGCTGAAAGGGACCTTGGAGGTCTTCTAGTCCGACCCCCTGCTCAAGCAGGAGAATCTATAGCATTTCAAACAAGTGACTGTCTAGTCTCTTCTTAAAAACCGCCAGGGTTGGAGAACCCACTTCTGGAGGCAACGTCTGTTCTACTGGTTGATTGTCCTCACTGTTAGGAAATTTCTCCTTAGTTCCAGGCTGCTTCTCTCCTTGGTTTAGTTTCCATCCGTTGCTTCTTGTCCTGCCTTCAGGGCCTTTGGAGAATAGCTTGACTACCTCTTCTTTGGGGTAGCCCCTGAGATACTGGAAGACTGCTATCATGTCTCCCCTTGTCCTTCTCTTCATTAAACTAGACATATCCAATTCCAGCAACCGTTCCTTATATCTTTTAGCCTCCAGTCCCCCAATCATCTTTGTTGCTCTTCTCTGGACTCTTTCCAGAGTCTCAACGTCTTTTTTACATCATGGTGACCAAAACAGTTTCTTTCCTTGAGGAGTTTCCATCCATTGTTTCTTGCCCTGCCCTCTGATGCTTTGGAGAATAATTTGACCCCATCCTCTTCTTTGTGGCAACCCTTCAAATACTGGAAGATGGCTATCATGTCCCCCCCTGGTCCTTCTCTTCATTAAACTAGACATACCTAATTCCTGCAACTGTTTTCCATTTAATAATAAAATTTAATAATAAAATCAAATCAAATCATCTGTTCTAGCCTCCAGTCCCGTAATCATCTTTGTTGCTCTTCTCTGCCTTCTTTCTAGAGTCTCAACATCTTTTTTTACATCGTGGTGACCAAAACTGGATGCAGGATTCCAACTTTACCAAGGCGTTGTAAAGCTGTAGTATCACTTCTCATGATCTTGATTCTATCCCTCTGTTGATGCGGCCTAGTATTATGTTGGCTTTTTTTGCGGCAAATGTAGCATATTAAGTTTATCCAATTCCCTTTTTCCTCAATTGTGCCATCTTTCCCCTCTCGTCTGAGGGAACCTCCATCATTTTCTAGGATAAAAATCATACTGTGTAATTAAAAAGAAAATAGAGTATCAAGTCCAGTATTTTAACCCAGCGAAGGACTTCTAATTTCTGGAGTTCCTGAGCTACAAATATTCTCTTTGGCTGGCCTTCTCATTGCTCTGTACTGCTCCTTTGAGGTCATATCCTGCCTCTTTTCAACCATTTCTTTCACTTCTGGCAAGGACCCAAAGGTTGACAACAGCCGGTTATGAAGTCGGTCCTGAGAAACCCTAGGAATCAAGGACTGAAGTAGACTTGAATCTGTTCTGGGAATCAACATTTCTGATCTCACTCTACAAGGTTCTTCATTCCTATTTGACTTTGGAAGAGGTGTTGAGTTCAGAAAGCCACTAAAGCATGACATGGACGCTCAAGAACCTCAGGATGTGGCATATCAAGGAAGATTCAGGCCTTGTGTGGCTAAAGACAGATGCCTTCAGCTAAAGGAATGGTGGTGGACCTGACCTTCACGCTACATGTGTTTGTCAAGAACAAGGCTCATCCTTGAAGAATAGAGTTAGTTGGTGAGAAATTAAACCAGTTAAGGATCGTAAATATCATTCTGGGAAGCTTGTATCATGTCTAAATGTCCATTCATGGATACAGAAGGTGCTGAGATGTCAACCAGAAATGAACCAGCCTGACCTCATCTACTTCCTTGAAGTTTCTAGGGTGGCGGCCATACCTGGTTGCCTGATTATTTCAGGCAAAAATGACCTTGCTGAAATGAGTGGGAGGTTCATAGGTGGGGTCCTCAGAAGAACATGGACGCCCCCCCCATCCAAGATCGCCTCACTGCTGCTCCTGTGGGTCAACTCTTCTCTTCTCGTCCCTTCACCCTTTCCGTTGTTCGGCTCTGAACAAAACGAAATGAAAAACAAAAACCCAACGGTGGAGAAGTGAACAGATGTTGAAACATGCTTTTTCCTCCCCTTTGCTCTCCTCCTGCTGGAGCAACCTCACCTCCCCATGTGGGAAAAGCCCGGAGCAACCTTCTTTGCAACTCTGCCGACTTTGTGTCACTTCACCTGTCACACAAGCTGGTGACAAGAGCACAGCGGCGGCGGCAGCAGCAACAGCACCACCAGGCAACTGCCACTACAGGCTGATGGGGGAATTGGGGTGGGGGGGGCCAGGAAAGAGGAGGGAAGCAGATGCACCGTGAGTCACCCCCAACAGCGTTCTCGCATCAGGGAGGTGAGAAACCAAGCATGTGACTTCCACTTTCAGCCAAGACACCGGAAGAGCTGATAGTGGCTACAGGCCTACCACTTTATCATGGCTTGCTATTTCTAGGAGATGTCAAACATGCAGCGCTAAGCAGTCATCCCTGTTACCATCTGCCGAAGATGCGAACGTGGCTTGTGGACTGTTAGATCAGCGTTCTTGTCAGGCAGCTGGTCCTCCTCCTCCTCCTCCTCCTCCTCCTCCTCCTCCTCCTCCTCCTCCTCCTCCTCCTCCTCCTCCTCCCTTTCGTTCTTCAGAATTTAAAGGGCGAGACGAAGAAAACCGGAGAACGCTATGAAGAACGGTTGCAGGAATTGGGTACGTCTGGTCTAATGAAGAGAAGGACTGGGGTGGGAGGGGGGAGGTAACATGATAGCAGTCTTTCAACATCTGAGGGGTGGCCAGAAAGAGGAAGGGGTCAAGCTCTTCTCCAAACCACCTGAAGGCAGGACGAGAAGGAACGGATGGAAACTAGTCAAGGAGAGAAGCAACCTGGAACTCAGGAGAAATTTCCTAATGGCGAGTGGAAAGGCTTGCCTCCAGAAGTTGTGGGTGCTCCATCACTGGAAGACTTTCAAAAAAGAGACTGGACAACCATTTGTCTGAAATGGTATAGGACAGGGGTAGGCCACCTCGCCTCTTTTATGACTCATGGACTTCAACTCCCAGAATTCCTGAGCCAGCCATGATGAGGAAAAATGGAGAGGTTTCCAAGCGGAGCCAGGAATTCTGGGAGTTGAAGTCCATGAGTCATAAAAGAGCCGAGGTTGCTTGAGCAGGTGATTGGACTAGAAGACTTCCAAGGTCCCTACCAACTCTTTTATTGTATGTTCCACCTTCTAGAGCAGGGGTATCAAACTGCCGGGCCGCTGGCCGGTTTCATCATACCGAAGCCGCACCCACCTCACTGCCAGCAATGCAAAAAGAGTCGCAACACGTCGCGACACGTCACGTGACATGGTGAGTTTGACACCCGTGCTCTAGAGAAAGCCACCGAACAATGTGGAATGATAGCAAACTTACCAGCAATTGGGTAGCACGGATAGAAAAAGGGGATCAGCTCTCGGTAACTCAAGATGCTTGGGAAACTCTGAAAAAAATGAAATTAGGAAAGCCCAATCTAACATAATCCACAGAGAAAGAAAAACAAGAGAGGCTAAATGCATACTGCTGTGGCAACTGGGTATGTTTAGTCTAATGAAAAGAAGGACCAGGGGTGTCATGATAGCAGTATTCCAATGTCTAAGAGGCTGCCACAAAGAAGGGGGGGGGGTGTCAAGCTATTCTCCAAATCATCTGAAGCCAAAACAAGAAGCAATGGATGGAAACTAATCAAGGAGAGAAGCAACCTAGAACTTTCTGAGAGGCATTCAGTTGTGCCTGTCTCTTGGTGAGTCTCTACCTTTGTGTTCTATGCGGGAAAGGGCGGTATATAAATCTAATAAAATAAATAAAATAAATAAAATAAATATGCTCTGGCTGGTGTCAGCTTTGACAGTGGACCAGCTAATGGTTGAAGCTAAATTGGTGCTAGACAAGGGTCAGCAGAATTCACCAGAGGGCTGGACTCAGGTCTCTTGGGGAAACGCAATGACTCTAAACTGATGACATGTTTAACCCCACCTTCCAGTTCAGCCTGCTCTTCTCCTTCAGGATGCCCACAAAGGGAGACCAAAAAGGACCACATGATGGACACAATCGTGCTGTTAAAGCTCGGTTCCTTTTGACATGTGCCATCTCCACCGTCTTGGTTTTTGGGACCCACCTGTTACAGTTTGGGTTTTGGACAAGTTCTAGAAAGAGTGCAGAGAAGAGCACCAAAGATGATCAGGGGACTGAAGGCTAAAACATATAAATAACATTTGCAGACATTGGGAATGTCTAGGTTAATGAAGAGAAGGACCAGGGGGGACATGATAGCAGCCTTCCAATATCTCAGGGGCTGCCCCAAAGAAGAGGGAGTCAAGCTCTTCTCCAAAGCACCCAAAGGCAGGACAAGAAGCAACAGATGGAAACTAGTCAAGGAGAGAAGCAACCTGGAACTAAGGAGAAACTTCCTGACAGTCAGAACAATTAACCAGTGGAACAACCTGCCTCCAGAAGTGGTGAATGCCCCAACACTGGAGGATTTTAAGAAGACACTGTACAGCCACTTGTCCAGGGTGGTATAAGGTTTCCTGCTTGGGTAAAATGTTGGACTAGAAGACCTCCAAGGTGCCTTCCAACTTTATCATTCTATGCTCTATGTTCTAGGTCCCTGGGAAGGCGAGAGAAAGGAGGTTAATTTGCTTTTCACTGACCTAGACCTGATATACCCACACCTGTCTGTCTCTGTGGACATGCACATAACTATACATCACATTAACAGGAAATACTCAAAAGAATGTCCACCCTTCCATGTTCTCAGACCACACCTGGTCTTCCAGAACCAAGAAGTGAGAATTGCTTCTTGACCTGGACAGAGTGGTAGAAGAAGGTCAAGGTGAGGTGGTTGCCTTACCTTCAAACAAAGTTGTTCATTTCTTGCATCAGGTAAGTTCAGGTTACTCAGAGGTAGCTGGTCTCACAAGTACTCAGCTCTGATTAAGGGATATGAGTTGGCCTGTGGATGTTCTGAACTCTTTTGTTGTCTTCTTCTGCTCTCAATCGATGGTGAGATCTTAGAAGATGGACCTCCATTGCTGCTGACGCATAATACAACGGTGGGCATCTCATCCGGGTATTTTTCCCCCCCACGTAGGTATGGGTCCCATAAGAACAGTCATCTGCAAGAAAGATGAGTCCAGAATAATTTAATTTTAATTAATTTAATAACATTTATATACCGCCCTTCTCCCTGAGGACTCAGGGCGGTTCACAGGGCAGAATAAAATAGCATAAAGAATAAAATAACATTAAGTCAACAGGGATGACTGATAGCAACGTTCCAATGTGGGGGTGGGGGCACCACAAGAATAACAGAATAATAGAGTTGCAGGGGACCTTGGAGGTCTTCTAATCCAACTTCCAGCTCAAGCAGGATAAATGGTTGTCTAAAAAAGGGGGTTGATTTATTCTCCAAAGCGCCCGAAGGCAGGAGAAGAAGCAACAGAGGGAAACTCATCAAGGAGAGGAGCGACCTGGAACTAAGGAGAAACTTTCTGACAGTGAGGACAATGAACTAGTGCAGGGGTGTCAAACTCAATTTCATTGAGGGCCGCATCAGCATTGCGGTTACCCTTGAGGGGCCGGGTGGGTGTGGCCAGGGTGGGCGTGGCCTACTGGTTGGGCGTGGCTGGAGTGTGTGTGTGACCTATTGGGTGGGCATGGCCAGCTCTACATTGTTCACGTCAATGGTGCCTATGGGGGCCTGGGCAGGAGTGGGACAAACCTGAGGGTCTCTGGCAGAAGGAGATGGGACTGGCGCAAGTGCCAAGGCATCGTCCACTGGAGGAGCCTCACTGTTCCTCTCAGGCCATGTGGGGGGGGAAGGCTGGACGGTGATGCAGAGGTCAAATGCCCAGCACCCGCAGCACTAAGCCCACCCCCACTTCCCCAAGGGGGGTGCCCAGCTGCTGTGCTTGCTTTCCTTAGCCAGGTTGCTCATGATGGGTATGAGGGCAGCGTCAAGAGCAGGCCCACTTCCTCTCCATGTGAGAAGACCTGGCTTTGTATCTAAAGCTCCCTTAGCAATAGGATGGGAGACCACCCAGGTTAGGCCAGGAGGAGGGGGCAAGGGGATGGTGAAAGGGCAGCAGGGAAGGACTAAGGCAGGACTTCCCTCAGACCCTCCCTCTCCTTCCTTCCTTCCTTCCTTCCTTCCTTCCTTCCTTCCTTCCTTCCTTCCTTCCTTCCTTCCTTCCTTCCTTCCTTCCTTCCTTCCTTCCTTCCAACAGAGTGATGGGGAAATATTTGAGATGAGGGAGGGAGAAAAACAGGCAAGAAATGCAGCTGGGGAAGTGTCATCCTTCATGAGGAATGAAGAAATGTACCATCGCCTGGAAATGGCCAGCACATGGCCTTCTCCTCACAGTGCCGAGAGGCTGAGCTGGGTGGCACAAATCTGAAGAGAAGCACAACGCTGCCCAGCCCCTAGCCTTCCCAAAGTAGGAAGGGCCATGTGCTGGTCATTTCCAGGCAATGTTGCATTTCTTCATTCCTCACAAAGGGTGATACTTCCCTAGCGTGCACCCAGGGGGCGGGGTCGATGAGGCAGGGGCCAGTCCCTCACTGTTTCTAGATGGCCTTGTGGAGCTAAGACTGAATATATTTCAGCATAGATGACCACCACAAAATTGTACATTGGCTCCTGGCCGGCCTGGGCCGGAGCCAAGGCAGCAGGGGCCATTCCCTCACTGCTTCCAGGATGGCTTCACGGGCCACATGAAACCACTTCGCAGGCCGGATCTGGCCCCCGGGCCTTGTGTTTGACATGTCTGAACTAGTGGAACATCTATGGAGATTCTCAATCATCCAGGTCATGGTTGTCCCAAAGATGCTTTTTCAGAGTCAGAGTTGAAGAAGCTTCTTGGATGAGAAGCGAAATGTCTTCAAAGAAAAAAAAAAAGAAAGTGAAGTTGCCTCCTGAAAAAAGCACCTTTGGGATAACCATTGGAACAGCTTTCCTTCAGGCATTGTGGGTGCTCTAACATTGGAGGTTTTTAATACAATGATGATAATGATAATGATAATAATAATCAGCATCTTACATTTTAAGGAGATACCTGGTTGATACCTGGGATGCTGGCAGCCGCCCGTGTCAACCATTAGCGCCAGTCAATTTGAGTGTTCAGTTGACTGAGTTTCATGTTTTATAAATAAAAGTTTTATAATAATAATGAGGAGGAGGAGGAGGAGGAGGATGGAAGGGATCTCGGAGGTCATCTAGTCCAACCCCCCTGCTCAGGCAGGAAACCCTATACCAGACATGTCAAACTCGCGACATCGCAGAACGTATCGGAGCTTTTTCTCCATTGCCGGCAATGGGGTGGTGAGCGCTTTCCTGATGACGCGTCCGGCCCATGGGCCGGCAGTTTGACTCCCCTGCCCTATACCATTTCAGACAAATGGCTGTCCAGTCTGTTCTTAAATACTTCCTGTGTTGGAGCATTCACCAATTCTGGTGGCAGGTCGTTCCACAGGTTAATTGTTCTGACTGTCAGGAAATTTCTCCTTAGTTCCAGGTTGCTTCTCTCCTTGATTAGTTTCCATCCATGGTTTCTTGTCCTGCCTTCAGGCCCTTTGGAGAATAGCTTGACTCCCTCTTCTTTGGGGCAGCCCCTAATATACCGGAAGACGGCTATCATGTCCCCCCCCCCCTCGTCCTTCTCTTCATTAAACTAGACACTCCCAATTCCAGTCACCGTTCCTTATATGTTTTAGCCTCCAGTCCCCTGATCATCTTTGTTGCTCTTCTCTGCCCTCTTTCTAGAGTCTCAATGTCTTTTTTACATCGTGGTGACCAAAACAGTTTCTCTCCTTGAGGAGTTTCCATCCGTTGTTTCTTGTCTTGCCTTTTGGTGCTTTGGAAAATAAGTTCACCCCCTCTTCTTTGTGGCAACCCTTCAAATACTGGAAGATGGCTATCATGTCCCCCCTGGTCCTTCTCTTCATTAAACTAGACATACCCAATTCCTGCAACCGTTTTTCATCTGTTTTAGCCTCCAGTCCCCTAATCATCTTTGTTGCTCTTCTCTGCCCTAGAGTCTCAACATCTTTGGACAAACATTTGTCTGGGATGGTATAGAACAGGGGTGCCCAACCTTGGGAACTTTAAGACTTATGGACTTCAACTCCTAGGATTCCCCAGCCACCATGCCGGGGATGGTTAAAAAACTGTGTTTGCCAATGAAACTCCAATTGTTAAATGATGTCATGATATTCTGACTGTAACCCTTTGAAACCCATTGCCTGAGAACAAATATTAGTATTTCTGGCTACCCAAGAGAAGGATTGGGTGGACATGGTGGGCATCTTCCAATATCTCAGGGGCTGCCCCAAAGAAGAGGGAGTCAAGCTGTTCTCCAAAGTGCCTGAAGACAGGACAAGAAACAACGGATGGAAACTAATCAAGGAGAGAAGCAACTTGGAACTAAGGAGAAACTTCCTAACAGTGAGGACAATTAATCAGTGGAACAACCTGCCTCCAGAATTTGCCAGTGCTCCATTACTGAAGGTTTACAAGAAGAGATAGGACAACCATTTGACCAGGATTGTGTAATGACTCCTGCCTGGGGCACGGGTTGGACTACAAGACCTCCAAGGTCCCATCCAGCCTTTTGTGTTCTATGTTTTAAATCTCTGCACTAGTTTTGTAAACTTTACGTCCAAGTGTCCTCTATTATTTTGCAAAATAAAACTTCCAAAATGATTTCTTATCTTCCATGTCTGATCGGTGTCTGCATGCCAGGGGAAAAGAATTCAACGTTTCCTGGGACAAGGTGAACACAATCTTTTAAATCCTTGGCAACTTTATGACTTCTGGAATCCTGGGAGTTGAAGTCCACAGACCTTAAAGTTGCCAGAATTGGACACCCTTGCTTTGAACTGAAAGTTAACATTTTTAAAGCATGGGCTTTTGCAAAATCTTGGGGAGCAGCTGTTCAGTGAGGTTCGTGCCACTTAGCGCCCTTTCTTGCCTTTCGCGGTTGTTAAGGGAAGCACTGCGGTTGTTAAGTCAGAAGCGCAGTTTGGAAGCGTTAACTTGGCTTGTTCGAAGGTCGCCAAAGGGGATCGTGGCAACCGACACAAGTACATGCCAAACGTCTGAATTTTGAACATGTGACCCCAGGGATGCTCCTAGGGTCTTAAGCGTGAAAAACGGTGACAAGTCAATTTTTTCAGTGGTGTAGTAACTTCGAACAGTCACTAAAGGAATGGTTGTAAGCCAACCGTACACCTGTACACCGTATTTCAGAAGCAACGGATGGAAACTAACCAAGGAGAGAAGCAACCTGGAACTAAGGAGAAACTTCCTGACAGTGAAGACAATTCACCAGTGGAACAACCTGCCTCTAGAAGCTGTGAATGATCCAACGCTGGAAGTTTTTAAGAAGGGACTGGACAGCCATTTGTCTCAAATTGTATAGGGTCTCCTGTACAAGTGGGGGTTGGTCTAGAAGACCTCCAAGGTCCCTTCCAACTGTATTATTATTATTATTATTATTATTATTATTATTATTATTATTATTATTATTATTATTATTATTATTATTATTATTATTAAGTTCTAGCTTGAATAACAGGATACTCTCAGGACAGGCCTGGAGCACATAGCTGCTTGCATACAACCTCAACTGTTTATCTTATTTTGAAAATTGTACTGATAGTAACAGTTGACTCAGACCTACAACTTGAATGCTCTTCTCCACCCCCCCTCAAACACCACTGCCACTGGCAGCTTGACAAAATGTAGGAAGAAGTGATAGTTTCCACCTTTGGGTACATTCTTCACTGAGGGACCCTCTTTGTTATTTTGTGAGATTATTTCTAAATATAATCTATTTTGTACCTGTTTGTTAAACATGCTGGCTCCTTAACAGGATTCTGGAAGCATGGATGTGAGCTGAGCATCCTCATTCATTCATTCATTCATTCATTCTTCATTCATTCATTCATGGAGCCAGTTTGGTCGACTGGTTAAGGCACCAGAAGACAGAAACCAGGAGAGGGTGAGTTCTAGTCCCGCCTTAGGCATGAAAGCCGGGTGGGTGACTACAGGCCAATCACTAGGAGACTGTGAGTTCTAGTCCCACCTTGGTATGAAAGCCGGGTGGGTGACTCTGGCCAATCACTAGGAGACTGGGAGTCATAGTCCCGCCTTAGACATGAAAGCTGGCTCCGTGGCTTTGGGCCAATCACCAGGAGACGGTGAGTTCTAGTCCCAGCCCACCTTGGAGGGTTGGTTTTGTGGAGAAAATAGAAGGAGGAAAGAGGAGGTAACATCATCAGTGCTAGAAGTTGTAAACTTCACTCCCTTCTAACACCAATGATGTTACTTAGTTGGTAATAAAACATCTGCAAGATATTTTATTGCTCAGGTAGTACCAAAGACCTCACAGTCCTCTCCTCCTCCTCCTCCTCCTCCTCCTCCTCCTCCTCCTCCTCCTCCCTGCAAATGACACTCCCTTATAGCATTGATGTTATCTAGTCGGGCACTGAAACATCTGCCAGAAAGTAACCAAGCTCAGAGAACACCAGAAAAATAAACCAGCATGGTACAAGGCTGCCCTGATGGGATCCCAGTGTGTAAGCTCAAAAATCCAGAGATCACGCAGACAGAGATGTATTTACGTCAGCATCTTCAACCTGCTATCCTCCTACATGGCCATTCAAGTCCTGGAAAGTCCGTCTTCAGAGATTTCCACTCTGTGGGGCACTTGGCAGAAACCTGTCAGCTGAGATTGTCAGAAGGATGTCGGATATCATTTGGGGACCTGCCTGACAAACCAGAAATTTTCTTTTCGTCATGAATCCTTGGGTGGCTGAAGATTGGCCAGAATCTTTAGCTTCAGCCCTATGGAATCATCACGATCAACCTCGGGCTTGAGTCATTGGATGGGCTAGTGGTTGTGGATTGTGCTGACAGAATAACAAGATAATTGGAAGGGACCTCGGAGGTCATCTAGTCCAACCCCCTGCTCAGGCAGGAGACCCTATACCATTTCAGACCAATGGCTGTCCAGTCTCCTCTTAAAAACTTCCAGTGTTGGAGCATTCACCGCTTCTGGAGGCAGGTTGTTCCACTGGTTAGTTGTTCTCACAGTCAGGAAGTTTCTCCTTAGTTCTAGGTTGCTCCTCTCCTTGATGAGTTTCCATCCGTTGCTTCTTGTCCTGCCTTCAGGTGCTTTGGAGAATAGCTTGACTCCCTCTTCTTTGGGGTAGCCCCTGAGATATTGGAACACTGCTATCATGTCCCCCCTCGTCCTTCTCTTCGTTAAACTAGACATACCAATTCCAACCACCGTTCCTTGTATGTTTTAGCCTCCATTCCCCTGATCATCTTTGTTATAGCTAGGCCTTAGGTCAGATCCAGTGGGATCCATCTTGTATTCTAATGGACTGTGATCAAAGTAGGAACGATGGGCAGACAGCCAGAAATTGCCCCTCTTTAACTATTCACATTATAATTACCATTTTAGAATATCGCTTGCAGAAGGTATGATCTTTTTTCAGATGCAAATATCTTAAAGTCATTTTTGGTACCAACCTTTGACCAAAGATGAACACTTGACTTCCTTCTGCTGCTGCTGCTGTCCATCACCTTGTGGCTGATCTGGTTTTGACTGACACTCGGATAATCTTCTCTAGAAACCCATGGCGAGGCTCATTTCCATCTTCAGATGGGGGTTGCTGGTGAAACACACCTGAAAGGCAAGTCAAAAAAAGGGATGTCAAAGTCTTAAAGAAGTCCTCCTTTCCTTGCCCAGAGCCCACATTGCCCTGATAACACTGAGGTGGCATCTCCTTGTCTGCAATCCACATATCTCAAAGACAAAACAAGCTTTGCAGGTCAGGACCAACAACTGGGCATGGTGCAGGTGTGACGTACATTAAACAGTAGCTGCAATCACCCTCTTGATATTTTTGACCACCCTCTGTAGACCCACCCACCCAGAACTACCTCCAGTCTGATTCCCAGCCTGGATAGGATAATGACCTGGATGCAGTGGCCTGTATCTGCCTCCTTGACCTCAGATATCTCAACAGGGTCTGCTGGCCACATGGAGCCAGGCTGCCCAAGAATGGGTCCTAGAAGACTGAACATAGAATCCGAAGGCTGGAAGGGACCTTGGAGGTCTTCTAGTCCAACCCCTTTGCTCAAGCAGGAGACCCTGTATACCTGACCTATCACAAGACCCTCACTTGACACACCCACACCTGAAGCCCTTATAAGCAGAAGAACACCGACAATGACATCCCCTAAACCAGGGGTAGGCAACCTTGTCTATTTTATGACTTGTGGACTTCAACTCCCAGAATTCCTCAGCCAGCATGGCTCCACTTGGAAACCTCTCCCTTTTCCCTCAGCATGGCTGGCTCAGGAATTCTGGGAGTTGAAGTCCACGTCAGAAAGAGGCCTAGGCCTAGCCAGGAGTAGGCAACCTTGGCTCTTTTATGACTCGTGGACTTCAACTCCCAGAATTCCTAAGCCAGCATGGCTTCTCTTGGAAACCTCTCCATTTTTCCTCATCATGGCTGGCTCAGGAATTCTGGGAGTTGAAGTCCACCAGGGATAAAAGAGCCAAGGTTGCCTACGCCTGCAAACTCTGCTGAAGATGTTACCCAGCCTGGTAACAAAATGTTTTTGTACGCCAATCCACAAGCTCGTAGAACAACCTTCCTCCCTCAGCCTGCACCCAAGCTACAGAGATTCTCCACTATTGCAGACCCTATCCTATCCTGGTTTCTGGAAAACCTCCAGTGACGGAGCACCCACACTTCTGGTGGCAAAGCCTTTCCACGGATTACTTGTTCTCAATGTCAGGAAATTCCTCCTTAGTTCCAGATTGCTTTTCTCCTTGATGCGTTTCCATCCGTCGCTTCTTGTCCTGCCTTCGGGCGCTTTGGAGAACAGCTTGACTGCCTCTTTTCTGGGACAGCCCCTCAGATATGGGAAGAATGCCATTGTTTCACTCCCTAATTCCTTTTCTTCACTAGGCCACGCCCAACTGGGGAATTTTGGGAGCTGAAGTCCACAAGTCTTTAAAAGTTCCCAAGATTGCACAGTCCTGGCCCTTTACCATTCTGTCCAGTCTCTTCTTAAAAGCCTCCAGTGATGGAGCACCCACAACTTCTGGAGGCAGGTTGTTCCACTGGTTAATTGTTCTCACTGTCAGGAAGTTTCTCCTTAGTCCAGGTTGCTTCTCTCCTCGATGCGTTTCATCCGTCGCTTCTGGTCCTGCCTTGTCCTGCTTTTGGAGAACGAGGTTGGACCCCCCCCTCTTATTTCTGGCAGCCCCACCAGATATTGAAAGGCTGCTATCGTGTCACCCCTGGTCCTTCTCTTCCTTAGACTCCTCCACCCGAAAGATTCCTGGCCCCCTCCCTAGACTAGCCATCAACGGCTGAAAGATCTTTTGGAGAATGCAAGTAGATTGAAAACCACTTTCCATTTTGCCGACTCAGCTGCCTTCTCTTCCAGGAAAATCACGAGACCGTCTCTGGCGGGGTTTTATTCCCTTTTTTTTGTTTTGTTTTCTGTTTGCAACCTTCTTTCTTTCTTTCTCTCTCTCTCTCTCTCTCTCTCTCTCTCTCCTCTCTCTCTCTCTCTCTCTCTCTCTCTCTCTCTCTCTCTCTCTCTCTCTCTCTCTCTCTCTCTCTTCTGCTCCTGCCCTGCTTTGGCTCTGATGCTCTCATTAGCCCAGTCCCCTCCTGGCTGCCCCCCCCTTGCCCCCCCCCCCCACCCCTTGGTCCCCCTTCCTGAGATTTCACAGCCCTGCAGGTCAGAACAGGCCCCATTTTCCCCGCCTCCCCCCCCGCCTCATTATTAGCGAGGTTCGTTAGCAATTTGCAAGGCCCTCCAAAGCCGATCAATTATGCATCAAACAACTTTTTGATTCCTTACCTCGAGTCAGGCGGAGGAGACACACGGGAGTTGAGGGGGACCTTTCTTAAAAAAATGTAAAAATGTAAAAAAACAAAAACAAAAAAAAAGCTTTTTTTTCTCTCTTTGGGGGCTTTTGTTATTATTTTTTATTATGATGCTCTCTCTCCCTCTCCCCTCCTTCCTTCTACCCCTGTGCACTTTTGAAATGTCTGCCTCCGGGTGCTGGGATTAAATGCGTTCAGAGGCTTTTGGTTTAATTGGCGAAAAAGAAGGAGAAAGGGGGGGGGAGAGAAAAGGGAGAGCTGCATTTGCGGGGAGCTGTTGCTTTTGTGTGCAACTTTGGGCAGTGGGAAAGGGGAGGGGACGGGGTGGGTGGGGAGAGGGCAAGCAACCCAGTCCTCTGGAAGGGAGGGGGTGGGCAACATCGAGTCTCCTCTGAGGTTCCCAAAATTTCTGTGGCGAAACGAGAGAAATTGTTAAGTGCCCCGTTTTAACGACCTTCCTTGCCACAGCAGTTGTTCAGTTAGCAACACGGTTGTTAAGCGAATCTGACTTCCCCCATTGACTTTAACAACAAGAACAAGAACAAGAACAATAATAGTAATAATACCAATAATACCAACAATACTAATACTAATAACAATAATAACAATAATAATGATAATGATAATGTTGGAAGAGAATGTTGGAGGTCATCTAGTCCAACCCCCTGCTCAGGCAGGAAACCCTATACCAGGGGTCCTCAAACTTGGCCCTTTTATGACTTCTGGACTTCAACTTCCAGAATTCCTCAGCCAGCATGCCTGGCTGAGGAATTCTGGGAGTTGAAGTTCACAAGTCATAAAAGGGCCAAGATTGAAGACCCCTGCCTATACCATTTCAGGCAAATGGCTGTGTCCAGTCTCTTCTTAAAAACTTCCACTGTTGGAGCATCCACAGCTTCTGGAGGCAAGGAGTTCCACTGGTTAATTGTCCTCACTGTCAGGAAATTTCTCCTTAGTTCCAGGTTGCTTCTCTCCTTGACGAGTTTCCGCTTTGCTTGTCAGAAGGTCGCAAAAGGGGATCGCGTGACCCCCCCCATTGGGGACGCCACTACCGTCACAAATATGAACCAAATTGCCAAGAGTTTGAATTTGGATCACCTGAGGATGCTGTGACGGGTCGTAAGTGGTGAAAAACGGTCACAAGTCGCTTTTTTCCATGCTGTTGTAACTTCGAGCAGCTCACTAAGCGAACTGTTTTAAGTCGAGGACTTCCTGCAACTTAGATATCCGGCTATTGCTTTAGCCGCTCCGGCAACTGTTCATGCCTCATTTAATTTTCGTCGTGATTTTATTCATCGCTCACGCTGTGTGTTTTAAAATAATTCACCGCCCTGCTGTTTTATCTTTTGATACAGGTGGTCCTCTATTACGACCAGAGTTGAGCCCCAAATTTCTGTCGCTAAGTGAGACAGTTTTGAAGCGAGTTTTGCCCCCCTTTTATGAACCTTTCTGGCCACTGTGGCTAGGTGAATCACTGCAGTTGTTAACTTAGTCACACAGTCGTTAAGTGAATCAGCTTCCCCCATGGACTGGGCTTGTCAGAGGGTCGCAAAAGGGGATCAGGTGACACACCCCCGGATGTTGCGACCGTCGTAAAGACGAGTCAGTCCGAATTTCAATCACGTGACCACGGGGGAATGCTGCGACAGTCGTTAAGTTTGAAAAAGTTGTGCTTTTTTTTAATGCCGTTATAAGTTTGGACGCTCACTAAATGAACAGTTGTAAGTTGAGGACCGTCTGTATTGCTTGTTTTTAAAATTATGTAAAATTAAAAGACACAACCGTGAAGTTCAAGAAGGCTGGGACAGCCAGAAGGAAGGGTTGCAACATTTGCAGCCATCCAGAAAAGAGGCTGGGTTGTCTTCACGCGGTTGCAGCGGCCATTTTGACTTTTTTGACCTATCCCCCCACCCTCTTCTCTGCGAACACCCCTGCTTGGACAGACAAATGAAATGCTTCCAGGTTTTCACCCGCTCTCCTTTCACTTTGCCAATCTTAATATTGTACTTGAGCTTCTGAAATGGAGTTTTTCCATTTGGTAGGAAAAACGGCAAGCGTTTTATCATGATTTAAATTTCTCCCCCCCCCTCGAAAACACCTGCCTTTTTATTCAGCCCCTCAGACTGGTAAATACATTGCTTGCGATTCATCATCCCGGTAAAATTTACTGTTGTCCATTAGAATTTCAGGTTTTATGAGAATATAACTGTCTGCAGTAAGTTGGGTACCGAGTCGGGAGAAAGCCTCTGAAATATGAACGATCCATAAAAATTATGAACAAGTGAGGAACTCGGCTTCGGCCTATAAAATAATAGCTTGGAAGTTGCTGATTAATCTAAATTTGGCCAACATCAGGATTTCTTCCTGTGTTCGGAGATGCACACGGGTCTCTGAGCTTGCCTAGGGCGCATTTTTAAGGAAAACCACTTCCGCTAATAGAGACTTCTAAAAAAATTATTTCCTTTTTTGTTTTTCCGCTTTAGCATCCGTGCCATGACAGGATTTTTTCTACCAAATTGTCTTCCCGCCGCTTCTCCAAAACCCAGATTTTTAACATAGGTGGCTTCAACTTGGAAACGGGGGTCTGCCTTGCCAGCCGAGGGATTCGGGGAGTCAACGTCTTAATGTTGTCCAGCTTGACAAATACTATTCCAAACTCTACAGTTTTGGGAGGAGAGAGACTGAGGTGGTAGATAGAATTAATAATGGGGGGACCTTGGTGCTCTCTGAGCTGGTTTGTTTTCTTGTAGACGTTCCATAACCCAGCTAGGTAACGTTATCAGTGCTAGAAGGGAGTGGGGTTTCTGGAGAGGAGGAGGAGGAGGAAGGTGGTGGAGGAGGAGGAGGGGGAGGAGGGGGAGGAGGAGGAGGAGGAGGAGGAGGAGGAGAAGAAGAAGAAGAAGAAGAGGAAGAGGAGAGAAGAGGAAGAAGCCTATGGAGTCCTTGGTGCTCTCTGAGCTTGGTGGTTTTCTTGCAGACATTTCACTACCCCAACTAGGGAACATCAATCTGCGCAAGAAGGGGGTGGGGTTTGTGAGGAGAGAAGAGGGGAGGAGGAGAGAAGAGGAGGAAGAGGAGAAAAAGAAGGGAGAGCTGTGGGCTGAACTTCAGGGTCCTTGTTGCTCTCTGGGCTTGGTGATTTTCTTGCAGACCTTTCATGATCCAAATAGGTAACATCATCAGTGCTAGAAGGGAGTGGGGTTTACAGAATAGAGGAGAAGAGTAAAGGAGAGAGAGAGGGAGGGAGGAGGAGGAGGAGGAGGAGGAGGAGGACTGTGGGGTCCTCGGGACTCTTTGAGCTGGGTGGTTTTCTTGCAGATGTTTCACAACCCAGCTAGGTAACAACATTAGAGCTAGAAGGGTGTGGGATTTGCTCTACTTTTTATACACTGATGATGTTACCTACTTGGGTCATGAAACGTCTGCAAGAAAACCACCAAACTCTGAGAGCACCAAGGACTCCATAGTCCTCCTCCCCCTCGCCCTCCTCCTCCTCCTCCTCCTCCTCCCCCCCACTCCCTTCTAGAACGGATGATGTTACCTACTTGGGTCCTGAAAGGTCTGCAAGAGAACCACCCAGCTCAGAGAGCACCAAGGACTCCATAGTTCTCCTCCTCCTCCTCCTCCCTCCTCCTCCTCCCTCCTCCTCCTCCTCCTCCTCCTCCTCCTCCTCCTCCTTCTAGCATTGATGACATTCCCTACTGGGGCCATGGAACATCTGCAAGAAAACCATCAAAGCTCAGAGAGCACCAAGGACCCCACAGTCATCTTCCTCCTCCTCCTCCTCCCCCCCCCCCCACTCCCTTCTAGCATGGGTGATGTTAGCCACTTGGGTCCTGAAAGGTCTGCAAGAGAACCAGCTCAGAGGGCACCAGGGACCCCGGAGTTCAACCCACAGCTACAAATATTCTTTTCTGTCAGAAGGAACAATCAAGTTATACCAGCCGCCTCAATTTTTCTTCCAGGGCTAAGTTCAAAAATGGACAACAGAAATGTCTCATTCCGGCAAACAATTTTGTCCCCCTGATAGCATAGATTTTACTTATTTGTTTTATTTAAAACATATGCCACCCCCCCCCCCCACACACACACGTCTTATAAGCAACTCTAAGCGGTCCCCAATCAAAAGATGGGTGGTCTCGAAGGTCTAGATGGGATTTTTAAACCCCTGACAAATGATAATTTTTAATAAGTCGCATATTATTAAAAGCCTGTGAAATAATCGTATTACCTGCTTGATGGATAACGTTTTAATTAAATGTACATTTAATCAATAGCTCAGCCTTGGTTTGATTCTACCTGTATTTGAATCCAGGGTTGCGCTCGCGTTCAGAATTTATGTAGTCTATCTATCCTGGAGGACAGGGGCAGGCTGGCCTCAGTGTGAAAAAAGTGTGTGTCTTTGGGCCAAAGGAGACACAATGCAGTGCACCAATAAAAATGCTTCTTAATTTGCTAGGGAGGGGCAGATTTGCTTAAGCCATGATTAACTAAACCTCTAGATTCTAGAAAGGAAAGAGGAAGAAGAGGAGGGGGGAGGGGGAGGAGGAAGAGGAGGAAGAAGAGGAGGGGGAGGAGGAAGGAGAAGGAGGAGGGGGAGGAGGAGGAAGAAGGGGAGGAGAAGAAGGAGAAGGAAGAGGAGGAGGAAGAAGGGAGGGAGGGGCTGGGGCATTCTGGGAGTTGAAGTCCACAAGTCTTAAAGTTTGAGGAACCCTGGGATAGAGACTGAGCTAATAGGGAAAGAATCTAGAGTGAAAAACAAGTGCGGTTTTAAAAGCCCCAGTTCTTCATCCTCTTATTTACAGGTAGTCCTCAAGTTACGTCCACAATGGAGCCCAAATTTTTGGTCGCTAAGCGAGACAGCTAACTGAGCTTTGCCCCATTTTACGACCTTCCTTGCCACAATTGTTAAGTGAATCACTGCAGTCGTTAAACCAGTCAGAATTGCTAAGTGAATCTGGCCTCCCCACTCCTGTTGATTTTGCTGGTCAGAAGGTCACAAATATCTGACCGTTGTAAATACGAGTCAGTTGCCAAGGGTCTGAATCTTGATCAGGTGACCACAGGGATGCTGCAACAGTCGTGAAAAACGGTCATAAGTCACTTTTTTCCAGTGCCGTTGTAACTTTGAATAGTCACTAATTGGACTGTTTGAGTCAAGGACTACCTGTATTTTATTATTTGTTTATTTATTAAATTTATATGCCGCCCACTATCCAGAGGGACCTCTGAACTGAATGAAGGGAGGGAGCGTGAAATTCTGAATTTTAGCTTTGGGATTGAAAGCGGACTCAGCTTGGCAATTTCTTGAAGGTTTGATCCTTCTTTCTCTCTCTCATTCTCTCTCTCATTCTGTCTCTTTCATCTGTCTCTCTCTCTCTCTCATTCTCTCTCTCTCTCTCATTCTCTTTCTCATTTTTCATTCTCTCTCTCTCATTCTCTCTCATTCTCTCTCTCATTCTCTCTCTCTCTCATTCTCTCTCTCATTCTCTCTCATTCTCTCTTCATTCTCTCATTCTCTCTCATTCATTCTCTCTCTCTCATTCTATTTCTCTCATTCTGTCTCTCTCTCTCTTTCATCCTCTCTCATTCTCTCTCTCATTCTCTCTCATTCTCTCTCTCATTCTCTCATTCATTCTCTCTCTCATTCTATTTCTCTCATTCTGTCTCTCTCTCTCTCTCATCCTCTCTCATTCTCTCTCTCATTCTCTCATTCTCTCTCATTCATTCTCTCTCTCTCATTCTAGTTCTCTCATTCTGTCTCTCTCTCTCTCATCCTCTCTCATTCTCTCTCTCTCATTTTTCATTCTCTCATTCTCTCTCTCTCATCCTCTCTTCTCTTTCTCTCTCACACACACATATTCACTTCTCTCATTCTCTCTCCCTCTCATTCTCTCTCTTTCTCTCTCTCTCATTCTCTCTCATTCTCTCTCTCTCATTCTCTTTCTCTCACACACACACTTCTCATTCTCTCTCACATTCTCTCTCACACACACATTCCTCTCTCTCTCTCTCTCTCATTCTCTCTCTCTCTCTCTCTCTCTCTCATTCTCCCTCTCTCTCTCTCTCTTTCTTTTTTCTTTTTTCTTTTTAAAAATGAAGCCTTAAATATCAAATGCTCTGAGCTGCCAAGGATAAAATATCTCAGTGTTTCAAGTAGTCAGTCCTGATGAATTATATACCACTTCATAGTGACAGAAACTTATTGCATGTCAGATATATTGTCAAATATTGAATTGCACGGACGGCCATCAATTAAAGTCAAATGCTAAATATTGTACCGTGTCAGCCGGAAAATACTGTCACTAAAGGCATTGATGTCAGATGTCAATTAATACCATCAAACGCCAACTGTCCGGGGTGGTTTAATATCCGGGCTTGAGACGTAGATCACCACACGAGAGCGGCGGGTGTTAAATATTAAACACTCGCCAGATATTCGACATCCGCAATCGCCCGGCACAATTTCTAAGGAAGTAGGCCAAAGGGCAGCTTCGGCTCTGGATATAAAAATTGAATTAAGCCCCAATCCTCGCCGGTAACAGAATCGCTTGGGGCCAAAGGCCTCGTTCAATGAGCGTGTAAAGACCGTGTAAAAGCCAACAGGGAGACACGGAGGGCAGGTCAGATCCCTGAATTCTACCGGCATCATTAAGGAAGTGAAGAGAGGAAAATTATCTGCGGGAAAATTTTGTGCGGGAGAGCCCCACAAAAGGGAAACAGCAGCAGCCAAGGGGACCTTAGACTCCATTCAGGCTTTAAGGAGATTATCTGTCTATCTTATCTATCTGTCTGTCTGCCTGCCTGCCTGCCTGCCTGTCCGTCTGTCCGTCCGTCCATCCATCCATCCATTATCTATCTATCTATCTATCTATCTATCTATCTATCTATCTATCTATCTATCTATCTATCTTCTATCTATCTGTCTGTCTGTCTATCTATCTATCTTCTATCTATGTATCTGTCTGTCTGTCTGTCTGTCTGTCTGTCTATCTATATCTATATCTATCTATCTATTTATCATCTATCTATCTATCTATCTATCTATCTATCTATCTATCTATCTATCTGTGTCTTTCTGTCTGTCTCTGTCTAGCTATATCTCTGTCTATCTGTCTATCTGTCTCTATATCTATCTGTCTGTCTGTCTGTCTATCTATCTTCTATCTATATCGTATCTCTGACTGTATCTATCTATCTGTCTTTCTGTCTGTCTCTGTCTCTGTCTATATCTATCTCTGTCTATCCGTCTCTATATCTATCTATCTATCTATCTATCTATCTATCTATCTATCTATCTATCTATCTATCTATCTATCTATCTATCAATCTATCATCATCATCATCATCTGTCACTTTTTATTACATCATCTAGGAATGCCGAGTTTGACCCCTTTTGCAGTTACTGTGCCTTTTAGAGTTATTAGCAGCAGTCTTTCAAAACTTGTCAAAGAACTTGATGAGGGTGTCAGTGTGTGTGTGTGTGTGTGTGTGTGTGTGTGTGTGTGTGTGTGAGAGAGAGAGAGAGAGAGAGAGGAGAGAGAGAGAGAGAGAGAGAGACTCCCCTCACTCCCTCCTCCTCCTCCTCCTCCTCCTCCTCCTCCTCCTCCTCCCTCGCAGACCCCCCACCTGCTTCACGCCAATTGCTGGGCCCCGGGGCATTGCTGTCACCAAACTGGGAACGCACCTGCCAGAAGGCGCGGACCCTGCACAGCACATTTTAAGTTCCCCGCTGTGTTTCCGTTCCACAAAGGAGAAAGAACTGTCAACATTAAGGAAATCCGACGCGCTTCTTGCCTCCCCCAAGTCGTGTGTCACACAGGAATATCTGCGCACCAAGAGAGCTTTTCGCCCTCACACAGGCCCCCTCCTCTCCTGACTCCTCAGCAAAGGGAAATGGCCATCAAACTCCGGCTGGAACCCAGTTAGCTCCTTCTTCTGGGTTATCCTCCAAGAGGCTCACTTTCGTAAGGCAGAGGTTTCATTCACGCTTTGCTTTCGACTCGTTTTCAGAAAGAAACGAGGTTTCATTTATGTTTTGCTAACCGCCATCCACCCGGGTTCTGCAAGGTCATCTCTGTACTTCTCTGCATCTAGCAGGATTAGATGTTAGTTTAGGTTAGGTTAGTTTAGGTTAAAGGTAAAGGTAAAGGTTCCCCCGCACATGCGTGCTAGTCGTTTCCGACTCTAGGGGCCGGTGCTCATCTCCGTTTTCAAAGCCGAAGAGCCAGCGCTTGTCCGAGGACGTCTCCGTGGTCATGGGGCCGGCATGACTAGACGCCAAAGGCGCACGGAACGCTGTTACCTTCCCACCGTAGTGGTCCCTATTTTTCTCCTTGCATTTTTACGTGCTTTCGAACTGCTAGGTTGGGACGAGTAACAGGCGCTCACTCTGTTACGCGGCACTCGGGATTCGACCCGCCAAACTGCCGACCTTCTGGTCGACAAGCTCAGCGTCCGAACCCACTGAGCCACCGCGTCCCATTAGGTTAGGTTAGGTTAGGTTAAATGGAGCGACATGCAGATTAACTGGCATCCAGGGGCAGAAGAGATCTGACATCTCATTATACGTATGCATTTAGTAGATGTTATGTTCCATATCCAATAAAGTGTCTTCCTCCTCCTCCTCCTCCTCCTCCTCCTCCTCCTCCTCCTCCTCCTCCTCCTCTTCTGCTTCTTCCTCCTCTTCTTTTTCTTCATCATCTTCTTCTTCTTCTTCCTCCTCCTCCTCCTCTTCTTCCTCTTCTTCTGCTTCTTCTGCTGCTGCTGCTTCCTCCTCCCCCCCTTTTTTCCTGGGATCCTGAAGGGCCTTTCCCATCTCGAGACATCAAGCACCTAAAGACTACTACTACTACTACTACTACTACTATTACTACTACTACTACTATTATTTTATTATTATTATTATTATTATTATTATTATTATTATTATTATTATTATTATTATTATTATTATATGAAAACACAGGAAGAATCTGATCCAGGCTGCTCCGACATTCCCTACGTGCTTCTTTTGAAATAAAAGTTTCGGCCAGTTTTCCCCACTGCTGTTCTGCCTCTTTATTTGACAGCTCTTTTCTGTAGGGGAAGCAGATTATTTTTTAATTGAACAGCAATTGATTGCCACAGATGTGTTCTTTTGTCTCTAGAATAAATGGCAGAGAGGAGATAAATTTAGCCAGCACTAATTAAGCCCAATTGCAGATGTGATGCATTGGAACCAAACTAGACAGGCTTGGGGAAGGGGAGGGGGGCCTAATAACTCCAGCTCACTCCAGAGGTTTTCCCCTGGCTGCATTTCTGCAAAATAGTGGATCCTGCTGAGGATCACCCATGCTTGGCCAGATCACAGGGACCTGCTTGGGATTCAGGAAATGGATTGTCGCTATCACTAGTTATTTTGGATGCATTTTTTTTTTTAGCCTGATATTGAGAAATAAGGTATCTTCTGTCTTAATATTTTCTTGCAGTTCCGTAGACATACATCGAGGAATCCTTAGCTTACGACCACAATGGAGCCCAAATTTTCTGCTGCTAAACGAAACAGTTGTTAAGTGAATTTTGTCCCATTATAGCACCTGTCTGCCACACTTGTTAAGTCAATCACTGCCGTTGTGAAATTAGCAACAGGGTTGTTAAGTGGCTTCCCCCCCTTGACTTTGCTTGTCAGAAGGTCAGAAAGAAGAGGGAGTCAAGCTATTCTCCAAAGCGCCTGAAGGCAGGACGAGAAAGCAACGGATGGAAATTAATTGAGAGCAGCAACCTAGAACTAAGGAGGAATTTCCTGATAGTCAGAACAATTAATCAGTGGAACTACCTGCCTCCAGAAGCTGTGAGTGCTCCAACACTGGAAGTTTTTAAGGAGAGACTGGACAGCCATTTGTCCGAAATGGTACAGGGTTTCCTGCCTGAGCAGGGGGTTGGACTAGATGACCTCAAGGTCCCTTCCAACTCTGTTACTATATTATATTATATTATAAATTATTCTCCACAGCACCAGAGGGCAGGACATGACACAACGGATGGAAACCAATAAAGGAGAGAATCAACCTGGAATTAAGGAGAATCTTCCTAACAGTGAGGACAATTAACCAATGGAACAGCTTGCCACCAGAAATTGTGGGTGTGCCAACACTAGAAGTTTTTAAGAAGAGACTGGACAGCAATTTGTGTGGGATGGTATAGGGTTTCCTGCCTGAGCAGGGGGTTGGACTAGATGATCTCCAAGGCCCCTTCCAACTTCTTCTTCTTCTTCTTCTTCTTCTTCTTCTTCTTCTTCTTCTTCTTCTTCTTCTTCTTCTTCTTCTTCTTCTTCTTCTTCTTCTTCTTCTTCTTCTTCTTCTTCTTCTTCTTATTATTATTATTATTATTATTATTATTATTATTTTATTATTATTATTTCCAAGGTTTGTTTGTTGTTGTTGTTGTTGTTGTGGTTATTATTATTATTAACATTATCATTATTATTGTTACTATTTTGCAAAAGGGGACCATGTGATAGTGCAACCATCATAAATCTGAGTCAGTTGCCAAGGGTCTGAATTTTTGAACCCATGACCAAGAGGCTGCTGCAACGGTCGAAAGTTGAAAAAGAGTCAGAAGTCACTTTTAACAATGCTGCTTCAGACAAAGTCAGCAAAGAAAGTGTTGTTAAGTCAAGGACTACCTGGTAGTAGGAAGTGATTAAGTCCAATATCTGAGGGCTTCCCCAAAGAAGAGGAGGGGGTCCACCCATTCTCCAGAGCACTTCAAGGCGAAACAAGAAGCAACGGATGGAAACCGATCAAGGTGGGAAGCGACCTGGAATTAAGGAGAAACTTCCTGACAGGGGAGAAGAGTTAACCAGTGGAACAGCTTGCCACCAGATGTTGTTGGTGCTCCCATCACTGGAGGCTTTTAAAAAGAGACCGGATAGCCATTCGTCTGAAATGGTAGAGGGCTTCCTGTCTGAGCAGCGGGTTGGACTTGATGTCCTCCAACGTCCCTCTCCAACTCTGTTATTCTACGTTCTATGGCTGTTGCTTCTTCCTGAAAAATGAGGGCTGACAGTAAGAACAATTAATCAGGGAACGGCTTGACTTCTGAATTGTGGGTGCTCCACCACTGGGAAAAACTCACCAGACCTATCATAGCATCCTTGGGCTGGACAGGAACTTGAGTTCTTCTAGTCCAACCCCCTGCCCATCCTGGATAAATACCATCCTGGATAAATGCCTGTCCAAACTTTTCGTGGAGCAATGGAGCATCCACAACTCCAGGAGGCAAGCCGTTGCACGGATTAATTTGTTTTCGCTGCCAGACTTTCTCCTGGCTGACCGTGGAATTCTGGGAGTTGAAGTCCAGCCCTCTTAAAGTTGTCCAGCTTGCGAAACCCTGCTAAGTTTCGGCCTGCAGCCCGAAAAACCAAGCGGATGCCGCAGTCAGTTCTTGAACCCGGCTCTCCCCTCCTTTCTTTCAACCCCTTCCTCCTTTTTCTCCAGGACCCCTTTTTCCTCTCCCTCCCAGCTCAGAGAGAAATGCCGTTTTATTCCTTCTGTGGGGAAAGAAAAAAGAAAAGAAAAAAAAAATACAATCAGAAACGCTGGCAAAGAAACGAACTGGGAAGGTAAAAAGAAGGCCAGGATCGCTCAAGGAAAGAGGATGAAAAGCTGAGCCAGCAGATCAAGAGAAAGGAAAGAAAGAAAGAAAGAAAGAAAGAAAGAAAGAAAGAAAGAAAGAAAGAAAGAAGAAGAAAGAAAGAAAGAAAGAAAGAAAGGAAGAAAGAAAGAAAGAAAGAAAGAAAGAAAGAGCCTCTTTCTCCAAATCTTCCAGCAATTCCCAGCAAGGGCCAACAGCCACAGCAGAAAAAGCAGGGGGGGGCGACCACCACCCTTAATGAAGTTACCATCGTCGGCTGATTAGGTTAGCCGGTCCTGCGGGATCAGCCGGGGAGGTGATGGACTAAAAGTAGAAGGGGAACTAAATTGCATTTCATTTCAATTTGGCCATAAGTGTGATGATTTTGTCAAATAAGCACAAGGGGAGGGAGGGGTCGAGGCAGGGATGAGCTGGTGAGACCCAGGGAGACTCGGCTGCCTTCGGAAAACTGTTAGGATGGCGT
>CM044356.1:220647247-220719733 GCA_024294585.1 Vipera latastei
GAGGAGGAGGGGGAGGAGGAGGAGGAGGAGAGGACTGTGGGGTCCTTGGTGCTCTCTGAGCTGGGCGGTTTTCCTGCAGACGTTTCGTGACCCAACTTGGGAACATCGTCAGTGCTGGAAGGCAGTGGGGTTTGCAGAGAGGAGGAAGAGGAGGAGGGGGGGAGGACGGAGGAGGAGGGGGAGGAGGAGGAGGAGGAGAGGACTGTGGGGTCCTTGGTGCTCTCTGAGCTGGGCGGTTTTCCTGCAGACGTTTCATGACCCAACTTGGGAACATCGTCAGTGCTGGAAGGCAGTGGGGTTTGCAGAGAGGAGGAAGAGGAGGAGGGGGGGAGGAGGAGGAGGAGGGGGAGGAGGAGGAGGAGGAGAGGACTGTGGGGTCCTTGGTGCTCTCTGAGCTGGGCGGTTTTCCTGCAGACGTTTCGTGACCCAACTTGGGAACATCGTCAGTGCTGGAAGGCAGTGGGGTTTGCAGAGAGGAGGAAGAGGAGGAGGGGGGGAGGAGGAGGAGGAGGGGGAGGAGGAGGAGGAGGAGAGGACTGTGGGGTCCTTGGTGCTCTCTGAGCTGGGCGGTTTTCCTGCAGACGTTTCATGACCCAACTTGGGAACATCGTCAGTGCTGGAAGGCAGTGGGGTTTGCAGAGAGGAGGAAGAGGAGGAGGGGGGGAGGAGGAGGAGGAGGGGGAGGAGGAGGAGGAGGAGAGGACTGTGGGGTCCTTGGTGCTCTCTGAGCTGGGCGGTTTTCCTGCAGACGTTTCGTGACCCAACTTGGGAACATCGTCAGTGCTGGAAGGCAGTGGGGTTTGCAGAGAGGAGGAAGAGGAGGAGGGGGGGAGGAGGAGGAGGAGGGGGAGGAGGAGGAGGAGGAGAGGACTGTGGGGTCCTTGGTGCTCTCTGAGCTGGGCGGTTTTCCTGCAGACGTTTTGTGACCCAACTTGGGAACATCGTCAGTGCTGGAAGGCAGTGGGGTTTGCAGAGAGGAGGAAGAGGAGGAGGGGGGGAGGAGGAGGAGGAGGGGGAGGAGGAGGAGGAGGAGAGGACTGTGGGGTCCTTGGTGCTCTCTGAGCTGGGCGGTTTTCCTGCAGACGTTTCATGACCCAACTTGGGAACATCGTCAGTGCTGGAAGGCAGTGGGGTTTGCAGAGAGGAGGAAGAGGAGGAGGGGGGGAGGAGGAGGAGGAGGGGGAGGAGGAGGAGGAGGAGAGGACTGTGGGGTCCTTGGTGCTCTCTGAGCTGGGCGGTTTTCCTGCAGACGTTTCGTGACCCAACTTGGGAACATCGTCAGTGCTGGAAGGCAGTGGGGTTTGCAGAGAGGAGGAAGAGGAGGAGGGGGGGAGGAGGAGGAGGAGGGGGAGGAGGAGGAGGAGGAGAGGACTGTGGGGTCCTTGGTGCTCTCTGAGCTGGGCGGTTTTCCTGCAGACGTTTCATGACCCAACTTGGGAACATCGTCAGTGCTGGAAGGCAGTGGGGTTTGCAGAGAGGAGGAAGAGGAGGAGGGGGGGAGGAGGAGGAGGAGGGGGAGGAGGAGGAGGAGGAGAGGACTGTGGGGTCCTTGGTGCTCTCTGAGCTGGGCGGTTTTCCTGCAGACGTTTCATGACCCAACTTGGGAACATCATCAGTGCTGGAAGGCAGTGGGGTTTGCAGAGAGGAGGAAGAGGAGGAGGGGGGGAGGAGGAGGAGGAGGGGGAGGAGGAGGAGGAGGAGAGGACTGTGGGGTCCTTGGTGCTCTCTGAGCTGGGCGGTTTTCCTGCAGACGTTTCATGACCCAACTTGGGAACATCGTCAGTGCTGGAAGGCAGTGGGTTTGCAGAGAGGAGGAAGAGGAGGAGGGGGGGGGAGGAGGAGGAGGGGGAGGAGGAGGAGGAGGAGAGGACTGTGGGGGTCCTTGGTGCTCTCTGAGCTGGGCGGTTTTCCTGCAGACGTTTCATGACCCAACTTGGGAACATCATCAGTGCTGGAAGGCAGTGGGGTTTGCAGAGAGGAGGAAGAGGAGGAGGGGGGGAGGAGGAGGAGGAGGGGGAGGAGGAGGAGGAGGAGAGGACTGTGGGGTCCTTGGTGCTCTCTGAGCTGGGCGGTTTTCCTGCAGACGTTCATGACCCAACTTGGGAACATCGTCAGTGCTGGAAGGCAGTGGGGTTTGCAGAGAGGAGGAAGAGGAGGAGGGGGGGAGGAGGAGGAGGAGGGGGAGGAGGAGGAGGAGGAGAGGACTGTGGGGTCCTTGGTGCTCTCTGAGCTGGGCGGTTTTCCTGCAGACGTTTCGTGACCCAACTTGGGAACATCGTCAGTGCTGGAAGGCAGTGGGGTTTGCAGAGAGGAGGAAGAGGAGGAGGGGGGGAGGAGGAGGAGGAGGGGGAGGAGGAGGAGGAGGAGAGGACTGTGGGGTCCTTGGTGCTCGCTGAGCTGGGCGGTTTTCCTGCAGACGTTTCGTGACCCAACTTGGGAACATCGTCAGTGCTGGAAGGCAGTGGGGTTTGCGGAGAGGAGGAGGAGGAGGAGGAGGAGGAGGAGGAGGAGGAGGAGGAGGAGGAGGAGAGGACTGTGGGGTCCTTGGTGCTCGCTGAGCTGGGCGGTTTTCCTGCAGACGTTTCATGACCCAACTTGGGAACATCATCAGTGCTGGAAGGCAGTGGGGTTTGCAGAGAGGAGGAAGAGGAGGAGGGGGGGAGGAGGAGGAGGAGGGGGGAGGAGGAGGAGGAGAGGACTGTGGGGTCCTTGGTGCTCTCTGAGCTGGGCGGTTTTCCTGCAGACGTTTCATGACCCAACTTGGGAACATCGTCAGTGCTGGAAGGCAGTGGGGTTTGCAGAGAGGAGGAAGAGGAGGAGGGGGGGAGGAGGAGGAGGAGGGGGGAGGAGGAGGAGGAGGAGAGGACTGTGGGGTCCTTGGTGCTCGCTGAGCTGGGCGGTTTTCCTGCAGACGTTTCGTGACCCAACTTGGGAACATCGTCAGTGCTGGAAGGCAGTGGGGTTTGCAGAGAGGAGGAAGAGGAGGAGGGGGGGGAGGAGGAGGAGGAGGGGGAGGAGGAGGAGGAGGAGAGGACTGTGGGGTCCTTGGTGCTCGCTGAGCTGGGGCGGTTTTCCTGCAGACGTTTCGTGACCCAACTTGGGAACATCGTCAGTGCTGGAAGGCAGTGGGGTTTGCGGAGAGGAGGAAGAGGAGGAGGAGGAGAATTGTGGAGTCCTTGGCGCTCTCTGAGTTTCGTGGTTTCCTTGCAGACGTTTCATTACCCAACTAGGTGACATCATCAGTGCTAGAAGGGAGGGGGGTTTGCTCTCTGTTTATATACATCTAGCACTGATGATGTTATCTGGCTGGATAGGTGAGCTTGTGAGTGCCCATTTTTCCCAGGGCCATTGTAACTTGGAATGGTCACAAAAAGAATGGCTGCTAATTCGAGGACTCCCTGAATTCAGGGGCTTCTGAAGGCGGGGAAGAAAAACCACGGAAAGTTTCTCCCCACCCCCCACCCCATGGTTAAAACCCTGACCATTTTTTTAAAGGGTTAATGCTGGAGTGCTAGAGGACGATGGGCACTGTAATCCCCATACATCAAGGCAGAACCTAAAGAAAAGAATTAAAAATAGCTCAAGATAAAAAAAAATATTATGTGAAGGAAATCGCAGGTTTGCATTAAAAATAATCCGACTGCTCAGTGGCATTTTTTTTAAAATGACTACCAAAACGGCTTCTCTTTTATTATTATACGCTGGTCGGTTTCTGGAAGGTAAATGTAAATGAGTACAAATGAATGGCGATCAACTTCCAAGTAAATTATTGCACGTATAAAAACTTTACTGCTTACATAAAAGTCAATTATTTTCCAGGAGAGTTTTGCTCTCCCCTCCCACCGTGATCCCTATTTATCTATTATTCCCCCAAACACTTTGAAACACTCAATTTCAACATGCTGAAATTATCTTCTGTTTCAAAATATAAGTTAACCCTTTGGGGGTCTGCAGCGGTCTTGGTCGTTCTAGCCACCTCCCTCTCTGGGGTGTGTGAGGATGGGTGTGGATGTCTGTGACTCCCAACCACTCAGTCTGCAAACTTTGTTAAGAGGAAGAGGAATAGAATTATGGAATAGCATGGAACGGAACGGAAGAGAATGTTGTGATTCAGGGTCAGCCTGTGGGTTCGGCAGTTGGGTCGGACGACTCAGAGGAGGAGGAGGGGGGTGTTGAAGAGCTTGCTGATGATGGCCTTGGGGCTCCGCAGAGCCCTCAGCCAGGCCCCTCCCACCTGGTCACGACAGAGACCCAGCTGTGTGAGCCTGACAGCGTGGATGAAGATGACCCAGAGCTGGCCCTGTTCAAGGACGCCCGACGCAGGAGGCAGTCAATCAGGAGTAAACAGAGGAAGGCAATGGGGCACCTCAGAAGGAGGCAGAGAGAAGCCACGTCCTGAACTGTATAAAAGCGGAATGCGTGGGAGGGCTGGTTTGCTGAAGGCAACCGCTTGAATAGCTCCTGTTTCATGGTTCGTGTCTTGTTTGCTTTTGTATCCATAAATCTGGTAGGCTTAGTTCCAGCCTCTTGCCTTCTTGTAAAAGGGGTTGTCCCTGCCTTTTCTGCAGGGCCGGTAGCAGGCTCAAGCAGGAGAACCTATGCCAGTGCAGATAAATGGCTGTCCAGTCTCTTCTTAAAGACTTCCAGTGTTGGAGCAGTCACCGCTTCTGGAGGCAGGTTGTTCCCCTGGTTAATTGTCCTCACTGTCAGGAAATTCCTCCTTAATTCCAGGTTGCTTCTCTCCTTGATTAGCTTCCATCCGTTGCTTCTCGTCCTGCCTTCAGGGGCTTTGGAGAATAGTTTGACTCCCTCTTCTTTGGGGCAGCCCCTGAGATACTGGAAAGCTGCTATCATGTCTCCCCTACTTCTTCTTTTCTCTAGACTGGCCATGCCCAAATCCTGCAACCGTTCTTTGTATGTTTTAGTCTCCAGGCCTTTAATCATCTCAGTTGCTCTTCTCTGCACTTTTTCCCAGCTCTTGACATCTTTTTTGTGAGATGGTGACCAAAACTGGATGCAGGATTCCAGGGGTGGCCTTACCAAGGTTGCATAAAGCGGTACTCATATTTCACGTGTTAAAAGTTTAGGAAGAAGCTAAACTGATCAGCCTCTTGGATAAAATGAACTCAGAAGCTCCCACCCCAAAGGTCCAAAGTTTTGCAGCCTTGCTTAAAATGCAGAGGTTTTTCAGAATTTTTCCTGGCATTTCATAATTTCATTTCTCTAGTGAAATTAGTGGAATCTGATTGATCCAGTTGCCAGAAGCCACGATTATGTCTATAGATTGCAGGGGGCATCACTAAGAAATATATTTGGAGACATTAATTTATCCCACTAATTACTTTGCTATCTGTTTTCCGAATGCTTGGAAGCAATCTATCACTTTAAATACCATCTATAAAATGATGTAATATAAAAAAAATAAATTAAATCAGCAGAAAAATTACCAACATCACAGCAGGAAATTTTCCAAAGAAATAAAGAATTTGTGTTGTTATTCTCATTATCACTGAATACAAAGAAACTAAATAGGTTTTTTCCTTCTTTCCTTCCTCCAAACCCTCCCTCCCTCTCTTCCTTATTTCCTTTCTCTCTCCCCTCCTCTTCCTCTCTTCCTTCTTCTTCCCTCCCTCCCTTCTTTCTTCTTCCCTTCCCTTCCTTCTTCCCTCCTTCCCTTCCTTCTATCCCATGCTCATCCCATCCATTCCTCCCTTCCTTCCTTACCTGCATCTTCCCCTCCCCCCTCCCCTCTCTTCCTTTTCTTCCCTCACTCCCTTCTTTCTTCCCCCCCTTCTCCCCTTCCTTCCTTCCTTCCATCCATCCATCTTCCTTCCTTCCTTCCTTTTCTTCCCTGTCCCTTCTTTCTTCCCCTCCATTCTTCCTCCTTCCATCCATCTTCCTTCCTTCCTTCCTTCCTTCCTTCCTTCCTTCCTTCCTTCCTTCCTTCCTTCCTTCCTTCCTCTCATCTATCCATCTTCCTTCCTTCCTCCCTCCCTTCCTTCTTTCCTCCCTCCCTCCCTCCCTCCCTTCCTTTTCTTCCCTCACTCCTTTTCTTCCCTCCCTCCTTCCTTCCATCCATCTTCCTTCCTTCCTTTTCTTCCCTCAGTCCCTTCTTTCTTCCCTCCATTCTTCCTTCCTCCCTTCCATCCATCTTCCTTCCTTCCTTCCTTCCTTCCTCTCATCTATCCATCTTCCTTCCTTCCTTCCTCCCTCCCTTCCTTCTTTCCTCCCTCCCTCCCTCCCTCCCTTCCTTTTCTTCCCTCACTCCTTTTCTTCCTCCCTCCCTCCTTCCTTCCATCCATCTTCCTTCCTTCCTTTTCTTCCCTCAGTCCCTTCTTTCTTCCCTCCATTCTTCCTTCCTTCCTCCCCTTCCATCCATCTTCCTTCCTTCCTTCCTTCCTTCCTTCCTTCCTTCCTTCCTTCCTTCCTTCCTCCCTCCCTCCCCTCCCTCCCTTTCTTTCCTCCCTCCCTCCCTCCCTCCCTCCTTCCTTCCATCCATCCATCTTCCTTCCTTCCTTTTCTCCCCTCAGTCCCCTTCTTTCTTCCCTCCATTCCATCCCTCCATCCATCTTCTTTCCATCTTCCTTCCTTCCACCCATCCACCCACCCACCCATCTTCCTCCCCTCCCCCTCCAGGCACCCCCAGTGGCCTATCATTAACACACACACACCGCATTCCTTCCTCCACTTGGAGCCCCCAAGGACATGGGGGGAGGGGGGGATGGCAGTGGCCGGGAATCAGCCGAGGGCCGCAGACAGCCGAGGGTCCTGGGGGAGCAGAGCCAGTCTCCCCCAGCTGCTCCGTCCCGGGGGGGAGGGGGGGTCCAGGGCGCTTGCCAGCTGGAGCTCCCCATCCCCGGCACCCCTGCTCGGCCGGCCCAGGTGAGGCAAGGCGAGATTTTCAGGCTAGGTAAACAGGCCGGCTGGCCCAGTGAACACGTCCCGCCAGGGACCCTCCTGCTGGCTCTCCTCACCTGGGCACAGCTGCAAGCCCTGCCTGGCAACATCTGGAGAGCCTCCCTTTCCTAAGCTTGCATTTCTGCTGGGCTGCTCGGTCTCCAGATGCAGCCCCGGCTCCCCAGAGGCTCCCCTGCCTTGGAGAGCCTGGCTGGGCCTTCCCTGCCTCCACCGCTCGAGTCAGAGTGGCTTCTGCCCACCTCCGGCCGGTGCGAGCATGGGAATTGTAGTCCGGCGCATCTCAGGCCTGCTGTGTGTGGGGGGGGGAAGGATCTCTTCCTTCTCTTCCTGCTGGATGATTTGGATTATTTCCTTCCGGCGATATTTTTCTCTCCATCTGCTTTTAATCCTTTTCTTTATATTCCGCCTTTGGGTCTGGGACTACAGCGCCCATCGTCCTCTGGCAGTGCAGCATCGGCGCTTTGCAAAAAACGGACAGGACTTTCATGCTTTTTCTAGCCCCCCTGCAGAAGCCCCTGAATGCAGCGAGCCCTCGAATTAGCAACCATTCTTTTACCTGGGTCCGCAGGGAGGCCCAAGTTCCTCCAGCTAATCTGGGATTGGGAGGAGTTGCGTAACAATCACAACGTCCAACCTTGCAAGGGTTGAGAGTCAGTGCTGAGGGGCGAACGACATGGATTTTGCAACTTGTTGACTAACATACAAACTAACATATAAAAAACTAACTAACCAAAGAGAGGAGCAACCTAGAAGTAAGGAGAAATTTCCTGACAGTGACAACAATTAACCTGCGGAACTCCTTGCCTCCAGAAGTTGTGAATGCTCCAACACTGGAAGTTTTTAAGAAGAGACTGGACAGCCACTTGTCTGAAATGATATAGGGTCTCCTGCCTGAGCAGGGGGTTGGACTAGATGACCTCCAAGGTCCCTTCCAACATCATCATCGTCGTTGTCATCATTATTATTATTATTATTATTATTATTATTATTATTATTATTATTATTATTATTATTATTATTATTATTGTGGTGGTGGTGGTCTTTGACTTAACGACCACAACTGAGCCACGAACGTATGTGAGACATTTGTTAAATGAGTTCTGTCCCGTTTTACGACTTTTCTTGCCGTATTTGTTAAGAAGGGGATCGCTGCAATTGTTAAATGACTAGTGCGGTTGTTAAGTGTGGCGAGAGAGGTCGTAAAATGGGGCAAAACTCACTGAACAAATGTCTCGCTTAGCAACGGAAACTTTGGCCTCCGTTGCAATCGTAAGTCGAGGACTCCCTGTATAAATAAATACCAGAAACATACAATAATACATCTCCACTTTGTCTAACAAGGGTTTGAGGGGGTCTCTTTCCCAGACACCTCCCTGTCCCCCAATTCTTTTGTTGATCATCGCAAGACAGTCCCGTCCTAATTTATTTTCTCCTTCTCCCCCTCCCCCTTTGTCATGGGGAGAGGGGTCCCCCCACCAATTTGTCTCCCTGCTTTAAAGCTTACAAGCCATTTTTTTTTTGGCCTGCCAAAATTAACCAGGTTAAACCGGGAGAATCAGGGGGGACCGTTTTCAACCCTCCCTCTAGAGCTCTCAATTTCTCAGCCCACCCACCCCAAACTTCTCCCCCTCCCCTTTTCACCCCCACCCCCCACCCCAATTTATCCCTTCTCTAACCTTGAGTTGATTTGCTGGCCAAGAATCCCACTGCTAAATGTGACGTGACCAGTTTAACCCCCCTGATTTATCGGCTCTCCTTCCATGCGTTACTCGGTGTACAGGCTTTAAATGTTCATTTTAATAATAAAATTTATGTGTCACCAGCGCAGGCAGTCGCCCCTGCGTTTCCAGGAGCAGACATGCCTGGCTGAGGGGCCGTTATTTCACGGACCAGGGCCTTGAAAGGGACCCATGACTGGGCCAGCTTAATTGATGGCTATCTGGCAACCTTTGAGGAATTAACCCCTGGATGACAAAGCCCAGACAGATGTTGGGGAACTGCTGGAGAAATGACACAGGAGCAGGCACCCTGATTCTGAACTATCGGTAGTCCTCGACTTACAGAGCAGGACAAGAAGCGACGGATCAAGGAGAGAAGCCACCTGGAATTAAGGAGAAACTTCCTAAGGGTGAGGAAAAATTAACCAGTGGAACAGCTTGCCACCAGACGTTGTGGCTGCTGCAACAGTGGAGGTTGTTAAAAAGAGGCTAGACGGTCCCTTGTCTGAAGTGGTATAGGTTCCCCTGCTTGAGCAGGGGGCTGGACTAGATGACCTCCGAGGTCCCTTCCAGCTCTATTCCAACTGATTGATCACTGGAGGTTTTTAAGAAGACACTGGACAGCGACTGGTATGAAGTGGCAGAGGGTCTCCTGCTTGAGCAGGGGGTTGGACTAGAAGACCTCCAAGGCCCCTTCCAAGACTGATATTCTGTTAATTAATGAGGGGAACGGCTTCCCTCCTGAAGTTGTGGCTGCTGCAACAGTGGAGGTTTTTAAAAAGAGGCTAGACAGTCCCTTGTCTGGAACGCTATAGGGCCTCCTGTTTGAGCAGGAGGTTGGACTAGATGACCTCTAAGGTCCCTTCTAACCCTTTGATTCTCTGTTCTATGTATGGGCTCCCGATTCCCAAAGGATGCTGGTCCTGTCCGGGGCCCTGAGGTTGCGCAAGAGCACCACTGCTGTAAATCAACTGCATTTTGCAAAAGATTTCCAAAAAATAAAAATAAAAAAAAATCCCACCGCTGGGTCACTGGGCTGTAGGATCAGAGGAACGCTCAAATTTCTAAATTCAGCTTTTGGTCCTGGCAGGGCCTCCGATCCCAGGAAAAGGCACAGAATGAGTCAAGAGCACCTCGGATTTCCAGTGGGAAACAGGAAAAGTCAAGGAAAAAAGATGAGGAGGAGGTGATGTGCGGGGGGGGGGGAGGGAGTCAAAGACCACCTGAACTTCAGCAAAGCCCCCCCCCCCATCCGTTTTTATGGGGTCATTTGGATGCAGGGAACTCTGCTTTTTTAATTGAAATGAAGGGAAGCTATTGACTATCTATCAACACTCATACCTATGCGGCAATTCATTTCCGGCCTCTGGGGAGCATGCCCCCCCCCAGCTCAGCTGCCTGTGATCCCCCTCCCATTCCCCCTCCCCTCATTTTTCAGGAAGAAGCAACAGCCATGGAACATAGAATAACAGAATTGGAAGGGACCCTGGAGGTCATCTAGTCCAACCCCCTGCTCAGGCAGGAAACCCTATACCATTTCAGACAAATGGCTGGCCAGTCTCTTCTTAAAAACTTCCAGCGTTGGAGCATTCACCGCTTCTGGAGGCAGGTTGTTCCACCGGTTAATTGAACTGGGATTTTAGAATAACAGAATAGCAGAGCTGGAAGGGACCTTGGAGGTCTTCTAGTCCAACCCCGTTCAGGCAGGAAACCCTACGCCATTTCAGACAAACGGCTGTCCAATCTCTTCTTAAAAGCCTCCAGCGATGGAGCACCTACAACTTCTGGAGGCAAGTCGTTCCACTGGTTAATTGTTCTCACTGTCAGGAAATTTCTCCTTAACTCAAGGTTGGATCTTCCCTTGAAAAGTTTCCATCCCATACTTCATGTAGAGGCCGAAGCCGGGACCTCTCATCCCAAATCAGCACCAGCTGGAATTGACACACACAAAAAAGGAAATGAACCAACACAACACTGTGCCACACAGCCTAAACACTGTCTGAGCTGATCCACAAGGACACCATGGTTGATGGTATTAAAAGCCAGCGAGAGATCAGGAAGAACCAGGATGGATGCACAACCCTCAACCAGCCCACACCTGAGGACATCCCAAAGCATGACCAGTGCCATTTTCACCCCATGCTGGTGATGTGATCCATTCAGTCATGCTGGACTCTTGGCGATTCTAAGGGCCAGGTGGTCTCTCCGCATCTTCCCATCTTGCACTGCTTCTTTGAATCATCCTGTGCTCCAGCTCGTGTCCACTTTGATGGCATCGATTCCATGCTCCGGCTGGTGTCCGCTTTGCTGGCGTCGATTCCGTGCTCCAGCTGGTGTCCGCTTTGCTGGCGTCCATTCCGTGCTCCGGCTGGTGTCCGCTTTGCTGGCGTCGATTCCGTGCTCCAGCTGGTGTCCGCTTTGCTGGCGTCCATTCCGTGCTCCAGCTGGTGTCCGCTTTGCTGGCGTCCATTCCGTGCTCCGGCTGGTGTCCGCTTTGCTGGCGTCCATTCCGTGCTCCGGCTGGTGTCTGCTTTGGTGGCGTCCACCCACCTCTTCTTTGGCAGCCTGGTTTCCTTTTACTTCTAACTCTTCCCAACATTATTGCTTTCTTCAGGGAATTCCTCCACATGACACACCCAGAATAAGTGAGACACGGTTTTGTGATTTTGCCTTCCAGTGACAAGTCTGGTCTTATGTGGTCCAGCACAGGTTGTCCTCGTCTTACAACCACAGTTGAGTCCAAAACCTCTGTTGCTAAGCAAGTTTTGCCCCATTTTATGCCCTTTCTTGCCACAGTTGTTAAGCGAATCACTGCAGTTGTTGAATTAGTTACACGATTGTTAAGTGAATCTGGCTTCCACATTGACTTTGCTCGTCAGAAGGTCGCAAAAGGGGATCATGTGATCCCTGGATGCTGCAACCATCATAAATATGAGTCGGTGGCCAAGCAGCTGAATTTTTATCACATGACCCCGGGGACGCTGCAACCGTCATAAGTGTGAAGACAAATATCTATGGAGATTCTCATCTATGGAGATCCAAGTCATAGTTGTCCCATGACAACCAAGATCTGAAGAAGCTGCTTAAATGAGAAGCAAAATGTCTTCAAAGAAAACCCAAAAAGTCCAGATGTCTCTTGTGAAGACAAATCATGTCAATTTTTTTTCAGTGCCATTGTAAATTTGTGTCAGGATAATAATTTAATAGCTAAACAGTTTATGTAAAGATGTAATGTAATGTGTATGATGCAATGATAGGAATCACTCAGCAGGGTCTGTGTCTCTTTAAGAGCAAGCAGGGTCTGTGTCTGTCCCTTGAAGAGTAATCAGTGACTTTAAGAGGTTGAGTATAAAAGGGAGGTTTTTTCCTGGAGTTTTTTTTCTCTCTCATCCGTTTGACTGCAGTAATTGACATGATAGCAGTGTTCCAGTATCTCAGGGGCTGCCAGAAAGAAGAGGGAGTCAAGCTATTCTCCAAAGCACCTGAAGGCAGGACAAAAAGCAACGGATGGAAACTAATCAAGGAGAGAAGCAACCTGGAACTAAGGAGAAATTTCCTGACAATTAACCAGTGGAACAACCTGCCTCCAGAAGCGGTGAGTGCTACAACACAGGAGGTTTTTAAGAACAGACTGGACAGTTACTTATCTGAAATGATATAGGGTTTCCTGCCTGAGCAGGCAGTTGGACTAGATGATCTCCAAGGTTCCTACCAACTTTATTATTATGATTATTAATTGCTGTGTATTTCAGTTTGTGGTATCATCACGTGTATGTATTCCATTGCTAGTGTATATTTGTAGATATAGTGTAATGTAAACCACTGTTTAATTACTAACCACTGTTTGCTGCATTTACTCCTGGGTTAAGGTAAAGGTAAAGGTTCCCCCGCACATACGTGCTAGTCGTTTCCGATTCTAGGGGCCGGTGCTCATCTCCGTTTCAAAGCCGAAGAGCCAGCGCTTGTCCGAGGACGTCTCCGTGGTCATGTGGCCGGCATGACTAGACGCCAAAGGCGCACGGAACGCTGTTACCTTCCCACCGGAGTGGTCCTGGGTTACCTCAGCACAATAAGACTATGCATGCTCTGACACTTTGAACAGTCACTAAATGAACTCTTGAGGACCGCCTGTACTTGCTTCTTAGCCGCCTTTGATGTCCAAGAGACACGGAGACGTCTTCTCCATCACCACAGCTCAAACGAGCTCATTTTCTTCCTATCTTGCCTTTTTTTTAAGGTCCAACTTGCCCAACCGTAGGCAGCGACGGGCAAAAGGATAGAGTGGAATTCTCCGGTGGGGTCCAGTGGTGTATTTTTGAGGAGGGGTGAACCGCTGAATTGATTTAATTCGAATAAATATTGCCGTGTCTCTAACACAGAGCATGGAAGGATTTCAGAACGGAAAAAATAAATAAATACCAGAGCTTGTATTTGTAGATAAACCTTGATGGACTGGGAATTGAAAGCTTCTACTCTTACCAGATGTTTGAAACAGCCTGAAGCAAAACTTGGAAAGCCTTCAGGAATCTACTTCATATGATATTTAATGCAAAGCCGTGTCATTCACCGGTTTGCCACAGAACCGAGGAATTGCGATATAATTATGGAGGCTCTTGGTTGCAAATAGCTGGATCATCTCATCAGAGAAGGAAGAGGAAGAGGAAGAGGAAGAGGAAGAAGAAGAAGGAGGAGGAGGAGGAGGAGGAGGAGGAGGAGGAGGAGGAGGAGGAGGAGGAGGTGTGCTTTCTGGAGGATCTAGAACAGAGAGGGTTCACTTCTGAGCATCAACCTTTAAGGAAGGTGAGAGAGGGGCATGGAAGTGGATGAGGAGACTAGAATGTAAGTCCTGTGAAGAGAGATTGAAGGAATGATGGTTCTTTTGTCATGAGAATAGATAATTGAGGTTGGATGGCTCTACCAACAGAAGAGAACCTTGGTAACTCAGCCTTGAAAGGAGGGGTCCTTGGTGCTCTCTGAGCTTGGTGGTTTCTTGCAGACGTTTCATGAGCCAACTAGGGAACATCATCAGTAGTAGAAGGGAGGGGGGTTTGTGGAGAGGAGGAGGAGGAGGAGGAGGAGGAGGAGGAGGAGGAGTACAGTGGGGTCCTTGGTGCTCTCTGAGCCTGGTGTTTTTCTTGCAGATGTTTCATGGCCCAACTAGGGAACATCATCTGTGCTTAGAAGGGAATGGGGTTTGTGGAGAGGAGGAGGAGGAGGAGGAGGAGGAGGAGGAGGAGGACTGTGGTGTCCTTGGTGCTCTCTGAGCTTGGTGGTTTCTTGCAGACGTTTCATGACCCAACTAGGGAACATCATCAGTGCTAGAAGGGAGTGGGGTTTGTGAAGAGGAGGAGGAGGAGGAGGGTGGGGGAAGAAGGACTATGAGGCCCTTTGTGCTTTTTGAGGTGGTTGGTTGCTTTCTTGCAGATGTTTCTAGGAAACATAGCTGGCTGGGGAACTCTGGGAACTGAAGTCCACACATCTCAAGCTGCCGAGGTTGAGAAACACCGATCACCTTTCTAGGCCATTGGTTCCGCGATCGAATTGTTCTTACAGTTGTGACTTTTTCATGCATTCCAACAGGAAAATTTGGGGCTTCGGCGCCTGGTGCGCCAGTTGCGGCCCTATCTGGACCGGGATGCCCTGCGTACAGTCACCCATGCGCTCGTGACCTCTCGGATAGACTACTGTGATGCTCTTTACATGGGGCTGCCCTTGAGGACCACTCGGAGGCTTCAACTGGTGCAGAATGCGGCTGCGCGAGTTGTGATGGGGGTTTCCCGATACTCCCATGTAACACCTCTTCTCCGCGAGCTGCATTGGCTTCCGGTTGCCCTCCGGGTGAGATTCAAGGTGCTGGTGATGACCTATAAAGCCCTAAATGGCTTGGGTCCGGATTACTTACAGGAGCACCTGCTGCCGGCGTCAACTTCCCTTCGTCCTGTGCGCTCCCACAGAGAGGGCCTCCTCAGGGTGCCACCGGTCAGGGACTGCCGGCTGGCGGCCCCCAGGGGGAGAGCATTCTCTGTGGAATCAATTGCCGGTTGAGCTCCGGATGGCTCCTGACCTTCGCTCTTTACGCCGTGACCTGAAAACCTGGTTGTCTGAACAGGCCGGCCTGGACTAAGGGTTTGGGTTTATTTTTAACTATTGTTAGGGCTAAATTAATTTAATTTTACTTTTAACTTTTGTATGTTGTATTTTATTGCCCTGTACACCGCCCTGAGTCCTTTGGGAGAAGCGCGGTATAGAAATTCAATAAATAATAATAATTATTATTATTATTTTGGGCCAGTGGGAACTCACCCTCTGATTTTATTTATTTATTTATTTATTTATTTATTTATTTATTTATTTATTTATTTTAATCCCATTTATATCCCGCCCTTCTCCGAAGACTCAGGGCGGCTTACAATCTAAGCACAAATCAATGTGCTTAGCAATAGCCTTCATTCTATGTATATGCCTGCTTATTAGGGCTTTCACACATACCTCAAGCGGCATTATTACAAAGTCAGCTTATTGCCCCCAACAATCTGGGTCCTCATTTTACCTACCTGGGAAGGATGGAAGGCTGAGTCAACCTTGAGCCTGGTGGGACTCAAACCTGCACTAATTGCAGGCAGCTGGTGTTACTTAAGGAGGCATTAGCCCACTGCTCCACCAATCAGTCTCTTCAATGGAGGTCCTGGCTGCCAACGGCTGCAGAGGGCAAAAGCCCCTGCAGATGCCTTCAGCTCAACAGGCATCTCTGCAAGACGCCGAAGCCTCCCATCCATGTGACAGCCATCCCTGTCACCTCTCCCCTTGCGGCTGTCAGGTCCCATTGACAACACCTCCTTGTTTTCACAGCGGATGGCTGCAGCTTTGGGCAGACGGCTGTAAAGCAGCCACAACCGCCGCTGCCAATTCCTGCTTACTGTAAGAAATCAATCAATCTTGAGTGGTAAAAGGTGTGAACCGGGAATATTTATACACTCACTCAATTTTGGCTCTGGAGGAGCCTCCAGACTGCCGGGTTAGGGATGCACGGAGCCCTGGAAACGTGATCGGTGGACGTGCAGCACCGTGAGAATAAATCTGTTTTTATTCAAAGTGGGAAATGCTTTTTCAAATGCCTGGCAGACGACGGCCGGAGAATTCCCCGGGCCTGTTGCTCAAAGCAACTGTGAGAGGGATCTTGGAGTCCTAGTGGACAATCACTTAGATATGAGCCAGCCCTGTGCTGCAGCTGCCAAAAAGCCAACACACTGCTAGGCTGCATTAATAGAGGGATGGAATCAAGGTCATGTGAAGTGTTAATACTGCTTTACAAGGCCTTGGTAAGGTCACACTTGGAATCCTGCATGCAGTTTTGGTCACCACGATGTAAAAAAAATGTTGAGACTCTAGAAAGAGTGCAGAGAAGAGCAACAAAGATGATTGGGGGACTGGAAGCTAAAACGTATAAGGAACGGTGGCTGGAATTGGGTATGTCTAGTTTAATGAAGAGAAGGAACAGGGGAGACATGATAGCAGGCTTCCAATATCTCAGGGGCTGCCCCAAAGAAGAGGGAACCAAGCTATTCTCCAAAGCACCTGAAGGCAGGACAAGAAGCAATGGATGGAAACTAGTCAAGGAGAGAAGCAACCTGGAACTAAGGAGAAACTTCCTTACAGTTAGAACAATTAACCAGTGGAACCACCTGCCTCCAGAAGCAGTGACTGTTCCAAACACTGGAAGTTTTTAAGAAGAGACTGGGCAGTCATTTGTCTGAAATGGTATAGGGCAGTGATGACAAACCTTTTAGAGACCGAGTGCCCAAACTGCAACCCAAAACCCACTTATGTATCATTGGGTGCCGGGTGGGCGTGGCCCATTGGGTGGGTGTGGCCCAATGGGTGGGTGTATCTGCAGTGGTAACGGCAGAGTGGATGGGACAATCAATTCCAACTTTGCGAGATCTTTTTTTTCCCTGCGAGAAGTTGAAATTGATTGATTGAACCTTTTTTTTGTTTGCGTTGGGGGTCTAAAGTGAAAAGGTTTTATAAACCCAGCGGAAGGCCTAGGACTGGGGCGACGGTGCACATGCCCACAGAGAGGGCTCTGCGTGCCACCTGTGGCACCCGTGCCATAGGTTTGCCACCACAGGTATAGGGTTTCCTGCCTGAGCAGGGGTTGGACTAGATGACCTCCAAGGTCCCTTCCAACACTACTACTACTACTACTACTACTACTACTACTATTATTATTATTATTATTATTATTATTATTATTATTATTATTATCATTATTATCATTATTATTATTATTATTATTATTATAAAGGGTTTGCCTGCACGCTCGGCATATATTGTTTTAGCTGGAATGAAAATGGTGGTGGAAGACAGCTGCTTCCAGTTAGTGCTCAACTTAACGACCACAGCTGAGCCCAAAATCTCTGCTGCCAAGCAAGGCAGTCGTTAAGTGAGTTTGGCCCTGTTGTACGGTTTTTCTTGCCACCATTTTGAGGGAACCCCTGCGGTTGTAAAGTTGGTCACACGGTTGCAGTGTGAATCCAATTTCTCCGCTGACTTTACCGGTCAAAAGGTTGCAACGGGGATCGCGTGACCCCAGGGGGGGGGGGGTGTTGTGACCATCACAAATGCACCTGAATTTTGATCACGTGACCACGGGGATGGTGCGATGGTCATAAGTGTGGGAAATGGTCCTAAGTCACTTTTTTCAATGCCACTGAAGTTTCGGTCGTGTAATGAATGATTGCGAGTCAAGGATGGATGACCTGTACTCAATTAGAGGCTTTGACTGAGCAGACGTGAAAGCCTTGAAAAAAAAAATTCAGATGCCATGAATAACCTACTTGGAAGGGACCTTGGAGGTCTTCTAGTCCAACCCCCTGCTCAGGCAGGAGACCCTGTACCATTTCAGACAAGGGACTATCTAGTCTCTTCTTAAAAACCTCCAGGGTTGGAGAACCCACAACTTCTGGAGGCAACGTCTGTTCCACTGGTTAATTGTTCTGACTGTCAGGAAGTTTCTCCTTAGTTCCAGGTTGCTTCTCTCCTTGATGAGTTTCCATCCGTTGCTTCTGGTCCTGCCTTGGGGTGCTTTGGAGAATAGCTTGACTCCCTCTTCTTTGTGGCAACTAATTTGCACCAGTCCAGCAGAACCCGTAGCTAATTTTTTGTCGCCCAGGCCCAGAATGGACTTCCAGAAGGGGCATCCACACAGAGAACCGCTTGTTTCCATATTTGAATCCCACCCCTGGGCAGCCCCTGAGATATTGGAAGACTGCTATCATGTCCCCCCTCATCCTTCTCTTCTGAACTTTGAGAGAATACAGAATAACAGAGTTGGAAGACACTTGGAGACCTTCTAGTCCAGGGCTTTTCAACCAGTGGTACGGGTACCACCTGTGGTACATGGGCACCTGGCAGGTGGTATGCAACCATCCTAGAAGAGTGGTAGCGGGGGAGGGGAACGAGCTGAACCGGTGGCAGCACCGCACAAGCCTAAGCTAGAGACGGCTGGAGCTGCAGGGCTGTCAGGGCTCAGCGGAAGCACCAGGATCCAGCTGGAGCTCTGCGCTGATCCTGGCGCTTCTGCTGAGCCCAGAAGAAGCACCGATCAGCTGGAATGTTGCAGCATCTCCAGGGTCTTGTGATTTACATTCAGATGCTTGGCAACGGATTCATATTTATGACGGTCACAGTGTCCCAGGGTCATGTGAATTGACCAAAACCTGCTGCAACCACCCAGCAGAGGGGGGGGGAATAAAAACTAAACACCCCCCCACCCCACCCCCGCTGCCAATCCTCAACAGAAATGCTCACAACAACGAAAACCTCGGACAGGAGGAAGAACGCCGCCGGGCGGGCAGGCAGGTGTCTTGCTCAGCTGTGGCTTCGGGGGCACATTTTTCAGGGCCATTGTAACTTCAAACAGTCACTAAGCAAACTGTTGTAAGTCGAGGACTACCTGTACTTCATCACTTTTTTTCTTTTTTTTGGGGGGTCATCAAGTTTTTGACACCTTGCTAGGCGACTGCTCGGATGTTGCCATATCCTAAAAGTGGTACAATGGGTGAAAAGGTTGAAAAGCCCTGATCTAGTCCAGCCCCTTGCTCATGCCAGGAGACCCTATACCAGGGGTAGGCAACCTTGGCTCTTTTATGACTCCTGGACTTCAACTCCCAGAATTCTGGGAGTTGAAGTCCAGGAGTCATAAAAGAGCCAAGGTTGCCTACCCCTGCCCTATACCATTTTAGACAAATGGCTATCCAGTCTCTCCTTAAAAACCTCCAGTGTTGGGGCACCCACAGCTTCTGGTGGCAAGCTGTTTGGCTGATTGATCGTCCTCCTCCCTGTCAGGAAATTCCTTCTTAGTTCCAGGTTGCTACTCTCTCCTTGATCGGTTTCCATCCGTTGCTTCGTGTCCTGCCTTCCTGTACTTTGAAAGAGTTTTGCTGCTGGGAACAACTCCAGGAGCCCTTTGCAGGACCGGGCTACTCTGTGGGCCCCTGATTTTGGCTGGCCTGTCTGCAAAATCTTTCTCTTAGCCCCCCCAAACACCCCCCCCCGCGGTTGCATCTCTGTAAGCAGGAGACGTCCCCTCCACCCCTGGCCTGGCCTGCTTCCCCCAGCCAAGCCGCCCTGGGATCTGATCAATTACTCATCAAATCTTAATGGATGCTCTAACTCAAGTGTGGCATCTTAATCAGAGTGATGACTGCGGGAGTGTCAGGCCCATCGACTAGTGAGACCGTGCGGACAAATGATGCCATTGACCTCCTGGGTGGGGCTTGGGCCGGCCTGCCCGCCAGGGCTGGTGTCGGCCTGCCTCCTACTGGCTGCTGGGGGAGGACAGGCAGATTCCCCCCACAATGGAGGGTCCTGGGAATGCTTGCTGCGAATTTGTTTCTGGAAGGGTGGGTGCGTTCCTCTCCCCCACATCGCCTCCACCCCTGAAATAAGGGAGAACTTCTAAATTGTTATTTGGAAAACCCCCAAATGTAGACATCTACCCTGCTTCCTTGAAAATAAGACCCCCGCCAGGAAAAGAAGCCCTAGCGTGATTTTCCAGGATACTCTAAATATAAGCCCCACCCCAAAACTGTTGTTGTTGTTGTTGTTAGCTGCGAAGTCGTGTCTGACCCATCGCGACCCCATGGACACCATTCCTCCAGGCCTTCCTGTCCTCCACCATCTTCTGGAGTCCATTTAGGCTCACGCCTCCTGCTTCAGTGACTCCATCCAGCCACCTCATTCTCTGTCGTCCCCTTCTTCTCTTGCCCTCCACCTTTCCCAGCATTCGGCTCTTCTCCAGTGAGTCCTTCCTTCTCCTTAGGTGGCCAAAGGATTTGAGTTTTAGCTTCAGGATCTGGCCTTCTAAAGAGCAGTCAGGGTCGATCTCCTCTAGGACTGACCGGTTGGATCGCCTTGCAGTCCGAGGGACTCGCAGGAGTCTTCTCCAGCACCAGAGTTCAAAGGCCTCCATTCTTTGGCGCTCAGCCTTTCTTATGGTCCAACTTTCACCGCCATACATTGCAACTGGGAAGACCATAGCCTTGACTATACGCACTTTTGTTGGCAGGGTGATGTCTCTGCTTTTCAGTGTGCTGTCTAGATTTGCCATGGCTTTCCTCCCCAGGAGGAAAGTGTGTGTGTGTGTGTGTGTGTGTGTGTGTTGTTGTTGTTGTTGTTGTTAGTTGCGAAGTCGTGTCCGACCCATCGCGACCCCATGGACCACGTTCCTCCAGGCCTTCCTGTCCTCCACCATCTTCTGGAGTCCATTTAGGCTCACACCTCCTGCTTCAGGGACTCCATCCAGCCACCTCATTCTCTGCCGTCCCCTTCTTCTTTTGCCCTCCACCTTTCCCAGCATTAGGCTCTTCTCCAGTGAGTCCTTCCTTCTCATTAGTTGGCCAAAGGATTTGAGTTTCCACTTCAGGATCTGGCCTTCTAAAGGGCAGTCAGGGTGGATCTCCTCTAGGACTGACCGGTTGGATCGCCTGGCAGTCCAAGGGACTCGCAGGAGTCTTCTCCAGCACCACAGCTTCAAAAATAAGCTCCAGTTAATATTGTCAGCCGGACAGACGCATTTAGTACCGTATTTTTCCCAAAATAAGACCTAACTGCAAAATAAGCCCTAATGTGTCTTTTGGAGCAAAAATTAATATAAGACCCAGGTCTTATTTTCGGGAAAACACAGTGTTTTCTATCGAGAAGCAGCCAGTAAAAAATCCAAGAATTATTGGAAAAAGATACAAACTTGGTTACAAAAGATGTTGGGAGAATATGTAGATTTTAAACCTGAACTTTTTTTTTATTAGGTATAAGGCCAGAAAAGACTAACAAACAAAGCCTATATTTGATTTTACACGTCCCAACAGCGGCAAGGATAATATTTGCGCAATTTTGGAAAAATGAAGGAATACCACCAGATGAAGAAATAATAAAAAAAATACTGGAATGCGCAGAGATGGACAGATTGACTATGAGACTGAAAGAAAAAGAAGAAACAGAATATTATCAGCCTTGGGACTTACTTTACCGATGGTTAGAGGAAAGAATAAAGGATTAGGAATTTAATATGTATTAGCGTATTTAAACTCAGACACCACGTTGGTTGAAAAAATATTATTATATGTATGGAAAAAAATGAATAAAATCTTACCAAAAAAATGCATGTTACTTAATTTCTATCTTTCCTCTTTTAAAAATCTTTTGCAGGAGCACCAAAGCAGGAGAAGCAGAAGTTGTAAGATTGCATTTTAATATATATATATTAAAACTCAACTCTACGTGGGGAAAAAAACCCGAATGACCAAAGATCTACATACAAACACCTACGAAAACCTCAGAAAACATATATATATATATGTTTTCCCACTTACGACCGTTGTGGCCTCCCCAGGGTCACATGATCAACATTCAGATGCTTGGCAACTGACTCGTATTTATGACGGTCGCAGCGTCTCTGAGTCACGCAATCCCCTTTTGCAACTTTCTGACCAAGGGGGAGGGACCAGATTCACTTAGCAAACGAGTGACTAAGTTGGCAACTGCAGTGATTCACTTAACGACTTAATGACAAGGAAGGTCGTAAAAAGGGGTCAAAATTTACTTAACAGCTGCCTTGCTTAGTGCCAGAAATTTTGGGCTAAAGCTGTGGTGATAAGTTGAGGACTACTTGCAATAATCAATTTTAAAAAGCGGTTGCACAAATTCGTTGGGGAAGTTTAAATTTTCTTTTAATATTTGTAACTTTGTATTTTATTCCTGCCCTGTGAACCGCCCTGAGTCCTCAGGGAGAAGGGCGGTATAGAAATATTATTAAATTAAATTAAATTAAATTAAAGTGTCTGCAGGGTGGGTCAAAAAAGTCAAGATGGGGGTGGCTGTCCTGCAATCCAAGGGCCCCCCTTGGCCTTCTTTCTTTATCGACTTGGTGCCTTTTCTCCCGTACAGAGTCTAGAAAACACAAAATGCCACAGAGTTGTTTCTTGCTTAACCACCGCACTGTTTCAACTTACGACGGTGCTGAATGAGGGGTAGTTATGACCGGTTCTGGCACCTTTCTTTGCCAGCTTCCTACAAGCAACCTCAGTGGAGAATGCTGGCAAGAGGTGGCAAAGGATGAATGTGCCGTCCTCGTTTAACAACTCTGCCGTGCTTCACTTAACAAGGGCAACTGGAAGCTCAGAAAGCACCAAGGACCCCGTACTCCTCTTCCCCCTCCTCCTCTTCCTCTTTCCCTTTCTCCTTCCTTTCTCCTTCTGCTGCTCCTCCTCCTCTTCCTCCTCCTTGATTCCAAACACCCCACTCCCTATTAGCACTTAGGATGTCATCTCGTCTGGTAATGAAAGGTCCGCAAGAAATAAATCAAGCTCAGAGAGCATCAAGGGCCCCATAGTCTTCCTCCTCCTCCTCCTCCTCCCTCCTCCTCCTCCTCCTCCTCCTCTCTGCAAACCCCCCTCCCTTCTAGCACTGAAGATGCTCCCTAGCTGGGTCATGAAACGTCTGCAAGAAAACAGCCCAGCTCAGAGAGCACCAGGGACCCCACAGTTCTACCCTGAGCTACCAATATTCTCTTCCGTCACTTCTTCTTCTTATGTTTCTTGAACCCTCAGCCTAGCCTTCAATCCCGATGTTCCTTAGTGTCTCTCAGCAAGCGCTGGGACGGCTCGGCCCTGCTGAGCATACAAGACCTGGCAGGGTTGGCTGCCGATTGGCTAGGCCAGCAACCAGCCCTGGGAGGAGGGGGGGCATTCCTCTTTACGGAAGGGAAACTGAGGCTCTGAGCCTATTGCAAGGCCTTCTCCCTTGCCTGCTTCTGGGGATCCTCTTCATTCACCCCTTCACCCCAGATGTCAGAGGGAGCGAGCAAGACCGCTCTGCGCGTTGCTAAGTGCACTCTGGCCCTGGTGCACCGTTTGGGCAGATCTATAGAGAGAAGAGAGGAGCCTCTTGGCAAGGAAGGGAAAAACACTCATACCCTCGTCGGAGCGAGGCCATTCATCAGCCAGTGGTGAGGGCTGCCCTCCTGGGAAAGGGCTGTGAGTTGGCACCGGCTGCCTTCCTGCTGCCAGGTTTCAGCGAGGCCCAAAGTGGGAGCGGAGGACTAGAAGGCTTTGCAGACACGGCTCTGCTTAGAACCATTCATTTCGAAGGAATGCTGGTCACAACCAAAAAGAATACTTGCAGTTCAGGGTCTCTGGTGGTCTCTGAGCTGGGTGGTTTCCTTGCAGACGGTTCACGACCCAGACAGGTAACATCAGCAGTGCTAGAGGGAGTGGGGTGTGCCAAGTGGAAGAGGAGGAGGAGGAGGACGGTGTGGTCCTTGGTGCTCTCTGAGCTGGGTGGTTTTCTTCCAGACGTTTCAGGACCCAATTAGGTAACATCATCAGTGCTACAAGGGAATGGAGTTTGGGAGGGGGAGGAGGAAGAGGAGGAGGGGGGAGGGGGAGGAGGAGGGGGAGGGGGAGGAGGAGGAGGACTGTGGGGTCCTTGGTGCTCTCTGAGCTTGGATGGTTTTCATCCAGACATTTCAGGACCCAATTAGGTAACATCATCAGTGCTACAAGGGAATGGAGTTTGGGAGGAGGAGGAGGAGGAGGAGGAGGAGGAGGAGGAGGAGGAGGAGGAGGAGGAGGAGGAGGAGGAGGAGGAGGAGGAGGAGGACTGTGGGGTCCTTGGTGCTCTCTGAGCTTGGATGGTTTTCTTGCAGATGTTCCATGGCCCCAGTAGGGAATGTCATCAATGCTAGAGGGAGGAAGAGGAGGAGGAGGAAGAAGGCTGTGGGCTCCTTGGTATTCTCTGAGCTTTGTTGGTTTTCCTGCAGACATTCCATGACCCAACTAGGGAACATCATCAGTGCTAGAAAGGTGTGTGTGTGGGGGGGTTGGACTAGAAGACCTCCAAGGTCCCTTCCAACTGTGTTATTGTGCAAGGGTCTCCTGCTGTTGTGATTCAGGGTCAGCCTGTGGGTTGGGCAGTTGGGTCGGACGACTCAGAGGAGGAGGAGGAGGGGTGTGTTGAAGAGCTTGCTGAGGGGGTTGGACAGCTTGATGAGAGCCCTCAGCCAGGCCCCTCTCACCTGGTCACAACGCAGACCCAGCTGTGTGAGCCTGACAGCGTGGATGAAGATGACCCACAGCTGGCCCTGTTCAAGGACGCCCGACGCAGGAGGCAGTCAATCAGGAGTAAACAGAGGAAGGCAATGGGGCTCCTCGGAAGGAGGCAGAGAGAAACCACACCCTGAACTGTATATAAGGGGGAATGCGTGGGAGGGCTGGTTTGCTGAAGGCAACCGCTTGAATAGCTCCTGTTTCTTGGTTTGTGTCTTGTTCTATTTGTTTTTGTAGCAATAAATTTGGCAGGCCTAATTCCAGCCTCTTGCCTTCTTGTAAAAGGGGTTGTCCCTGCCTTTTCTGCAGGGCCGGTAGCAGGCTGGTACAGAACACCTGCCTGAGCAGGGGGCTGGACTAGAAGACCTCCGAGGTCCCTTCCGACTCTCATTTTGTTGTTCAATCTGCACCCACTGTCGGTCCTGCCTCAGAAAACCATGCCTGTGTTTGTTTGCAGTTTTGCAAGTTTTTAATGGAAGTTTATGATGCTGTGAAATGCAAAAGGAAAGAAAACTCAGAATAGAGAAAAGAGAAGAAGGAGTGCAAGGTAGAAAGGAGGGGGAAAAAAGCAACGAGTTTTTTCTTTTTTTCGGTACGACAGAATAACAGGAGACGGTTACGACCTTAACTGTTTGCTTTTAAATTTCTAGTAGATGCCAGCCATTTCTATAACAAGAATTCTGGGAGCTGAAGTCCACCAGTCTCAGAGTGACCAGATTTGGAGACCACCAATCTACAGGATGGGAAATCCTGGTCTTCAGCTGATGGCCTTGCTTCACTTCTAGCCTTCACACCCTCTCCGAATATGCAGATGTAATTGACGTCTGCTCAGGTCAGTGTCTAAATTTATTGACCGCGGGCAGGAATATTGACCCCAGGAGGAAGCTGAGGTCAACCAGAGTCCCTCCAGGGGTCATAAATTCTGCTATTGACTCCCGCAACAGAAGTCGATAAAGCAACGGTTAATATAAACATTGTCTTACAAAAATTAATTCCCGGTGACATGGGTTGTTGCGGGCAGGTTTTAGAGTGAAATATGGAGTGGCACGTCAGTCAAGTCCACAGAAGGAGGAGAAGATCAGATTAGGGGGGATAATTAAATTGCCAGGGTTGGAAAAGGAGACCAATTATGGATTCATTGAAACAGATTTTGGGGCGGGGGAGAGACTTGGTCCCCAGATATGCTGAGAAGCAGCCCTGCGTGGAAGGAGGAGGAGGAGGGAGGAGGAGGGGGAGGAGGAGGAGGAGGAAGAAGGAGAAGGAGAAGGAGGAGAAGGAGAAGGAGAAGAAGGAGAAGGAGGAGGAGGAGGAGGAGGAGGAGGAGGAGGAGGAGGAGGAGAAGAAGAAGAAGAAGAAGAAGAAGAAGAAGAAGAAGAAGAAGAAGAAGAAGAAGAAGAAGAAGGAGAAGGAGAAGGAGAAGGAGAAGGAGAAGGAGAAGGAGAAGGAGAAGGAGAAGGAGAAGGAGAAGGAGAAGGAGAAGGAGAAGGAGAAGGAGAAGGAGGAGGAGAAGGAGAAGGAGGAGGAGAAGGAGAAGGAGGAGGAGAAGGAGGAGGAGGAGGAGGAGGAGGAGGAGGAGAAGAAGAAGAAGGAGGAGGAGGAGGAGGAGGAGGAGGAGGAGGAGAAGGAGAAGGAGGAGGAGGAGGAGGAGGAGGAGGAGGAGGAGGAGAAGAAGGAGAAGGAGGAGGAGGAGGAGAAGGAGAAGGAGAAGAAGGAGAAGACGAAGAAGAAGAAGAAGAAGAAGAAGAAGAAGAAGAAGAAGAAGAAGAAGAAGAAGAAGAAGAAGAAGAAGAAGAAGAAGAAGAAGAAGAAGAAGAAGAAGAAGAAGAAGAAGAAGAAGAAGAAGAAGAAGAAGAAGAAGAAGAAGAAGAAGACCTGTGCCTGGAAGAGAAGTAACTGCAGTCCAACTTTCCATTTGTACAATTATTGCCGTCCTATTGAGCTTTCAGAGAGATACTCCCACCGTTTAGCACAACCCAGTTGTGGAGGAGGAAAGCTATATTTTAAACAGGTCAGTAATTTAAACAATCCAATAATTTAAATTGCTGGTCATAGTTAAGAGCTTCCTGAATTATTAATCACCTTAATGTTATATTGTATAATATATATATATATATATATATATATATATATATATATATTCACTTTTTGGAATTGTCAGGCCAGCAATTTCAGGAGAATGATTGACATTTGTGAGGCCTCACAATGCAGCATCGCTATGCCATCCCACATTGAACAATGGACACAGTTCTTCAGAGCGGAGATGTCCAACCGGGGCAACTTTAAGTCCTGTGGACTTCAACTCCCAGAATTCCCCAGCCAGCCTGGGCAACTTTTAAGTCCTATGGAGTTCAACTCCACAGCATAGTTGGCTGGGGAATTCTGGGAGTTGAAGTCCACAAGTCTTAAAGCCTAGATTAAAGCCAGCCTGTGCGTCGGCTTGCTTCACCCTCTCTCTTCCCCACTAGCTTCTTCTTGCTTGTTAAATATCGGCAGACCCTTTCTCAGAAAAATGGGACCCCCCCATAACTGTGTGGCCCCTTATTTCAGGAATTGCCGCTAACGAAAGCAGAATCCCAAGTGTGGGTTTAAAGCTGTCAACACCCAGAGAGTCTGAGGTTAACGCTGGGACTCATAGCAGACCAGCAATCAAGGAGGAAAACATATCCCAGTCAAGGAACTACGAATACAGAGAGACAAGCTAACTGTAAACCACAGCCTAATCCAGGAACCAGGAAGACCATTCTCACCAACAGTGACAGCACTTCAAGCTACTTTATAAAGAGAGAGAGCAACCCCCCCCCCCTTCTAGCACTGATGTTGCTATGTAGTTGGGTCATGAAATGTCTGCAGGGAAACAACCCAGCTCAGAGAGCACCAAGGACCCCACAGTCCTCCTCCTCCTCCTCCTCCTCCTCACTAATGAAAAGTATGTAAGGAAAAAAAAATTCAGAGAGCACCAAAGAAGGAAGGAAGGAAGGAAGGAAGGAAGGAAGGAAGGAAGGAAGGAAGGAAGGAAGGAAGGAAGGGGAAAGGGGGAGGAAGGAAGAGGCTGGGGAAGGAAGGAAGGAAGGAAGGAAGGAAGGAAGGAAGGAAGGAAGGAAGGAAGGAAGGAAGGAAGGAAGGAAGGAAGGAAGGAAGGGGAAAGGGGAGGAAGGAAGGAAGGAAGGAAGGAAGGAAGGAAGGAAGGAAGGGGAAAGGGGGAGGAAGGAAGAGGCTGGGGAAGGAAGGAAGGAAGGAAGGAAGGAAGGAAGGAAGGAAGGAAGGAAGGAAGGAAGGAAGGAAGGAAGGAAGGAAGGAAGGAAGGAAGGAAGGAAGGGGAAAGGGGAGGAAGGAAGGAATGAAGGGAAAAGGGGGAGGAAGGAAGAGGCTGGGAAATGAAGGAAGGAAGGAAGGAAGGGGAAAGGGGGAGGAAGGAAGAGGCTGGGAAAGGAAGGAAGGAAGGAAGGAAGGAAGGAAGGAAGGAAGGAAGGAAGGAAGGAAGGAAGGAAGGAAGGAAGGAAGGAAGGGGGAAGGGGGAAGAAGGAAGAGGCTGGGAAAAGAAGGAAGGAAGGGTGAAAAACAGCCGTGTCACTTTTTTCAGTACCCTTGTAACTTTGAACTGCCCCTAAAGGAAAGGTTGCGAGCGGAAGGCTCTCCGCGTTTGGTTTCTTGGACCAAGAACAACTTGGGCAAGATAGACTGTTAACCTGAGATGTATTGTGAAAACGTGTTGACCTGAACGTGAGGAGAGACAAACGCGAATCTCCCCACTTGGGAAAGCAACAAACAAAACGGAAGCAAATGGGGAGGCCCAGAATCAGGGATTCTAGACCTGGCCACCCTCATTCTAAAAAAAAGAGGTTCCAAGGATAGTGGACCACCCAGTGATCACTATACGGATGAGTCAGCAGTGTCGGCTTTTCCTTCAATAGATTGGGTGACAAATGAGGGGGAGATTATCATCACCTAATTGACCTCCACCCATCTTCTCCTTGCTCAGGTTGGGAAACACCGGTCTCCTGCTTGAGCAAGGGGCTGGACTAGAAGGCCTCCGAGGTCCCTTCCAACTCTGCTGTTCCGTGACTGGGCAGCTTCTCTGCTGTTCGGCCTCTGCCCAGAGGATGCAACGGGGGGGGGCATCCTTGCTCAGACGAGGAAGAGGAATTTATCATCCTGCTCGCTTACGTTTCCTCCCTTCCTCTTTGCAGCCCAGACGAGACATCATCCAGGAGCAGAGACGCCGCCGGTAACTTGAGCATCTTGCCTAGTGCAAGCTGAAACCCCTTGATCCGACCGGCTCCTTGCAGAGAGGAAGGATCTGCAACCCCCACAGGGCCACATGAAACCCCCCCCCCATTGCTGCACCTCAACTTCCCCAACTCAGGATGGACCTAATCAATCAACCTGATTCCATTCCATTCCACTCCACTCCACTCTATTATTCTATTCTATTCTATTAATAGAGCTGGAAGGGACCTTGGAGGTCTTCTAGCCCGACCTCCTGCTCAGGTAGGAGACCCTATGCCAGCCCAGTCAAATGGTTGTCCAGTCTCTTCTTAAAAACTCCCAGTGTTGGGGCAGCCACAACTTCTGGAGGCAAGGAGTTCCACTGATTAATCTTTCCGTTAGGAAGTTTCTCCTTAATTCCAGGTTGCTTCTCTCCTTGATGGGTTTCCATCCGTGGCTTCTTGTCTTTGCCTTCAGGCACTTTGGAGAATAGCTTGACCCCCTCCTCTTCTTTGGGGCAGCCCCTCAAATACTGGAATACCGCTATCCTGTCCCCACTAGTCCTTCTTTTCTCTAGACTGGACAAACCCAAATCCCGCAGCCGTTCTTCGTATGTTTTAGTCTCCAGGCCTTGGATCATCCTGGTTGCTCTTCTCTGCACTTTTTCCCAGGTCTCGACATCTTTTTTGTAACGTGGTGACCACAGCTGGATGCAGGGTTCCAGGGGTGGCCCCGTAACGTCTCTTCTGCCAGATCAAGCCAGTCTCATTATTCAACCGCACAGGAGATAGAGGCAGAGTTTTATGCTTGATGGAACATCAGAGTAGCTTTGAAGCAACCAGCGATGTTCCTGCTAGGTCAAAAAGGAAGACCTTCCACATGTCCTTAAGGCCAGATCAAGCTTCTTCCTGGAAAGGTCAGGTGGGGAATGATGGGTCTGGAAGCGAAGGGGTTTCAAAAATGGGAAATTCAGAAGTGCACCTGTGCTGCCCATAGGCCTTCTTTCTCTTCTTCCAGCAAACCCCTTCCAGCTTCATCACACCATCCTCGTTTCATTGGACGATCCCTTAGCCATGAGCCAGCCGTGTGGAGCAGCCGCCAAAAAAGCTAATACAATCCTGGGTCGCATAAAGAGAGGCACAGAATCAAGATTGCGCGAAGTCTTAGTGTTGTTGTTAGTTGCGAAGTCGTGTCCGACCCATCGCGACCCTATGGACAATGTTCCTCCAGGCCTTCCTGTCCTCTACCATCTTCTGTAGTCCATCTAAGCTCACGCCTACTGCTTCAATGACTCCATCCAGCCACCTCATTCTCTGTCGTCCCCTTCTTCTATTGCCCTCAATCTTTCCCAGCATTAGGCTCTTCTCCAGTGAGTCCTTCCTTCTCATTAGGTGGCCAAAGTATTTGAGTTTTAGCTTCAGGTTCTGGCCTTCTAAAGAACAGTCAGGGTTGATCTCCTCTAGGACTGACCGGTTTGATCGCCTTGCAGTCCAAGGAACTCGCAGGAGTCTTCTCCAGCACCATAGTTCAAAGGCCTCAATTCTTTGGCGCTCAGCCTTTCTTATGGTCCAGCTTTCACTGCCATACATTGCAACTGGGAAGACCATAGCCTTGACTATACGCACTTTTGTTGACAGGGTGATGTCTCTGCTTTTTAGTGTGCTGTCTAGATTTGCCATGGCTTTCCTCCCAAAGAGCAAGCGTCTTTTAATTTCTTGGCTACAGTCCCCATCTGCAGTGATCTTGGAGCCCAGGAAAATAAAATCTGTCACTACCTCCATTTCTTCCCCATCTATTTGCCAGGAATTGAGAGGGCCGGATGCCATGATCTTGGTTTTCTTAATGTTTAGTTTCAACCCAAGTTTTGCACTCTCCTTCTTCACCCGCAACAAGAGGATCTTTAGTTCCTCTTCACTTTCTGCCATTAGAGTGGTATCATCTGCATATCTTAGGTTGTTGATGTTTCTTCCGGCAATCTTAATTCCAACTTTTGATTCATCTAGCCCTGCCTTTCTCATGATGTGCTCTGCATATAAGTTAAATAGGCAAGGCGACAGTATACAGCCTTGCCGGACTCCTTTCCCAATTTGGAACCAATCGGTGGTTCCGTGTCCAGTTCTCACTGTTGCTTCTTGGCCCGCATATAGATTTCTCAAGAGACAAATAAGATGGTCTGGTATGCCCATCTCTTTAAGGACTTGCCAGAGTTTGTTATGATCCACACAATCAAAGGCTTTAGCATAGTCAATGAAGCAGAAGTAGATGTTTTTCTGGAACTCTCTAGCTTTCTCCATGATCCAGCGTATGTTAGCAATTTGATCTCTAGTTCCTCTGCCTCTTCGAAATCCTGCCTGTACTTCTGGTAGTTCTCGATCCACATACTGCTGGAGTCTAGCTTGTAGAATTTTAAGCATAACTTTACTAGCATGAGAAATTAGTGCAATGGTGCGATAGTTTGAACATTCTTTGGCACTGCCTTTCTTTGGAATTGGAATGTAAACTGATCTTTTCCAATCCTGTGGCCACTGTTGAGTTTTCCAAATTTGCTGGCAAATTGAGTGTAGCACTTTTACTGCATCGTCTTTTAAGATTTTGAATAGCTCAGCTGGAATACTGTCACCTCCACTAGCTTTGTTGTTGCTCAGCTTTTCTAAGGCCCACTTCACTTCACATTCTAGGATGTCTGGCTCGAGGTCAGTGACCACCTCATTGTGATTATCAGGGACGTTAAGCTCATTCTTGTATAGTTCTTCTGTGTAATTTTGCCACCTCTTCTTAATCTCTTCTGCCTCTGTTAGGTCCCTGCCATTTTGGTCCTTTATCATGCCCATTTTTGCATGAAACGTTCCTTTCATCTCTCCAATTTTCTTGAAAAGATCTCTGGTCCTCCCTATTCTATTGTTTTCTTCTATTTCTTTGCATTGTTCATTTAAGAAGGCATTCTTATCTCTTCTAGCTATTCTTTGGAATTCTGCATTTAATTGGGCATATCTTTCTTTTTCTCCCTTGCCTTTCGCTTCCCTCCTTTCCTCAGCTATTTGCAAAGCTTCCTCAGACAGCCATTTTGCTTTCTTGCATTTCTTTTTCTTTGGGATGGTTTTGGTTGCTACCTGTTGTACAATGTTGCGAACCTCTGTCCATAGTTCTTCAGGCACTCTGTCTATCAGATCTAATTCCTTAAATCTATTTGTCACCTCTACTGTATATTCAACAGGGATATGATTCAATTCATACCTGACTGGCCTAGCGCTTTTCCCTACTTTCTTCAGTTTAAGCCTAAACTTTGCAAGGAGAAGCTCCTGGTCTGAGCCACAGTCAGCTCCTGGTCTTGTTTTTACTGACTGTATAGAGCTTCTCCATCTTTGGCTGCAGAGCATATAGTCAATCTGATTTCTGTGTTGACCGTCTGGTGATGTCCATGTGTAAAGCCGTCTCTTGGGTTGTTGGAAAAGAGTGTTTGCTGTGACCATCGTATTCTCTTGACAGAATTCGATCAGCCTGTGCCCTGCTTCATTTTGCACTCCAAGGCCAAACTTGCCTGTTATTCCAGTTATCTTTTGGCTTCCTACTTTAGCATTCCAATCCCCCATGATGATAAGGACATCATTTTTGGGTGTTAGTTCTATAAGGTGCTGTAGGGCTTCATAGAACCGGTCAATTTCATCCTCTTCAGCACTGGTGGTTGGGGCATAGACTTGGACTACTGTGATATTGAATGGTTTGCCTTGGATTCGAACTGAGATCATTCTGTCATTTTGAGGATTGTATCCCAGTATTGCTTTTCCTACTCTTTTATTGACTATGAAGGCTACTCCATTTCTTCTGAGGGATTCTTGCCCGCAGTAGTATACCTGATGGTCATCTGAATTAAATTCACCCATTCCTGTCCATTTTAGTTCGCTGATACCTAAGATGTCGATGTTCAGTCTTGTCATCTCTTGTTTGACCACATCCAGCTTTCCTTGATTCATGGATCTTACATTCCAGGTTCCTATGGAGAAAAAATCTTTACAGCATCGGACTTTCCTTTCACCACCAGACATATCCACAGCTGAGCGTCCTTTCGGCTTTGGCCCCGTCGCTTCATTCTTTCTGGCGCTACTAGTACTAGCCCTCTGCTCTTCCCCAGTAGCATATTGGACGCCTTTCGACCTGAGGGGCTCATCTTCCAGCGTCATATGGTTTTGCCTTTTGGTACTGTCCATAGGGTTTTCATGGCAAAGATACTGGAGTGGGTTGCCATTTCCTTCTCCAGTGGATCACGTTTTGTCAGAACTCTCTGCTATGACCTTTCCGTCTTGGGTGGCCCTGCACGGCATAGCTCATAGCTTCATTGAATTACGCAAGGCCCTTCGCCACGACAAGGCAGTAATCCATGAAGGGGGAAGTCTTCGTACCGCTTTATAAAACCCTAGTGAGGCCACACCTGGAACGCTGCAGCCAATTTAGGCCACCATATCACAAAAAAGATGTTGAGAGTTTGTAAAAAAAATTCAGAGAAGAGCAACTAAGATGATCCAAGGCCTGGAGAATAAAACATATGAAGACTGGGTATGGCCAGTCTGGAGAAAAGAAGGATCAGGGGAGACATGATAGCAGTATGCCAATATTTGAGGGGCGGCCACAAAGAAGACGAGGGGGTCAAATTATTCTCCAAAGCACCAGAGGGCAGGACGAGAAACAATGGTTGGAAATTGACCAAAGAGAGAAGCAAACTGGAATTAAGGAGAAACTTCCTGACAGTGAGGACAATTAACCAGTGGAACGGCTTGCCGCCAGAAATCATGGGCACTCCATCACTGGAGGTTTTTAAGAAGAGACTGGACAGTCACTTGTCTGAGATGGTGCAGGTTCTCCTGCTTGAGCAGGGGGCTGGACTAGAAGACCTCCAGGGTCCCTTCCAGCTCTATTCTATTGTGTCACACTCCTTGCCGTTCGCTGTGGGAGAACGTTGAAAAACAGTTCTTGGGATCCTTAAAAAAGAGACGGTTTGGTGTAGCGATGAAGCCATCAGACTAAACACCGGGATTCCTGCCTTGGGCACAAAGCTGGTTGGGTTACTTTGGGCCTGTCACTCTCTCTCAGCCCTAGGAAGGAAGCAATGGCAAACTGCTTCCGAAAAACTTTGCCAGGAAAACGGCAGGGATTTGTCCAGGCAGGTTGCAAGGGGTCAAAAACTGACTTGAAAAAAGAGAGCCAGTTTGGTGTGGAGATGAAAGCGCTGGCCGAGAAACCAGGAGACAGTGAGTTCTAGACCCTTCTAATGCAGGAAAGCCAGTTGGGCGACTTTGGGCAAATCCCCAGGAGGTGGTAAGTTCTAGTCCTGGGTGACTTGGGGCCAGTCCTTCTCTCACAGCCCACAACATCAGGCCTGGGCAATCAGGCGGCCCATCGATTCCTGTCACCACCAACGGATCCACTCTCGGCTGATCTGAAAAACACAGACCCTGCACTTGCGGGAAGCAAAAAGGAAAAAGTAGTTTTGCTGATCCTTGAAATTTCTCCCCTTTGCTTCTGAAGAGCTTGGAAATAAATACTGGGAGGATGCTTGAAAAATTACAGCCCTGGCATAGAATAGAATAGAATAGAATAGAATAGAATAGAATAGAATAGAATAGAATAGAATAGAATAGAATAGAATAGAATAGAATAGAATAGAATAGAATAGAATAGAATAGAATAGAATAGAATAGAATAGAATAGAATAGAAAAGAAAATAGAACAGAACAGAATAGAATAGAACAGAACAGAACAGAATAGAATAGCTGGAAGGGACCATGGAGGTCTTCTAGTCCAGCCCCCCACTCGAGCAGGAGAACCTATACCATCTCAGACAAGTGACTGTCTAGTCTCTTTTTAAAAATCTCCAGTGATGGAGCACCCATGATTTCTGGAGGGAAGCTGTTCCACTGGTTAATTGTCCTCACTGTCAGGAAGTTTCTCCTTAGTTCCAGGTTGCTTCTCTCTTCTTTTTTTTTTAAATCCCATTTATATCCCGCCCTTCTCCGAAGACTCAGGGTGGCTTACAATTTAAAGCACAAATCAAAGTGCTTAGCAGTAGCCTTCATTCTATGTATATGCCTGCTTATTAGGGCTTTCACACACACCCCAAGCGGCATTATTACAAAGTCAGCTTAATTGCCCCCAACAATCTGGGTCCTCATTTTACCTACCTCGGAAGGATGGAAGGCTGAGTCAACCTTGAGCCTGGTGGGACTCGAACCTGCACTAATTGCAGCCAGCTGGTGTTACTTAAGGAGGCATTAGCCCACTGCTCCACCAAGGCTCTTTGATTAGTTTCCAACCATTGTTTCTCATCCTTCCATCTGGTGTTTTGGAGAATAGGTGGACCCCCTCTTCTTTGTTGCAGCCCCTCAAATACTGGAACTCTGCTATCATGTCTCCCCTATTTCTTCTTTTCTTTAGACTAGCCAAACCCAAGTCCTGCAGCCGTTCTTCGTATGTTTCGGTCTCCAGGCCTTGGATCATCTTAGTTGCTCTTCTCTGAACTTTTCCCAAAGTCTCAACATCTTTTTTTGTGCTATGGTGACCAAAAATTGGCGGGAGTTATCCAGGGCTGGACTCACTGGGGTTTCATAAAGCGGTGCTAACACTTTGCATGATCTTGATTCTATGCCTCTGTTTAGGCAACCCAGGATTGTATTATCTTGTTTGGCTCCTTCTGCGCAAACCCCTCGTCCCACACCTGCAGCGGGATACCCCAACCCAGAGCTCGCCCCCCCCTCCCCGCCAGACTGCCGCAGCCCTCTCTTCCCCCCCCCACTGGCTTCATTGCTTTGCCTTTGTTTAGAGCCCCCAAAACGGCCAGGCAAAAAGTTTTAATATTCCCTGCCATGAATTTTTAATGCCCTCTTTGCTCTTGTGTCATTACTGGAGCATTGGAGAGAGAGTGCCTTCCTATCAGATAATGTTTCTTTAAACGAAAGGGAGCGAAACCCACCCACCCCCCTTGGCCTTCACTTCCCCCATTAAATTACACACACCGGGTTTTCTCCTGGCCGCAGCATCAACCATCATCATCTTCAACATGCTGGCTTTGCAGGTTTGCCGCAGGCGGGGACCACTCTGTGATTCTCCCCCCCATACACACACAAACACACACACACTTTGGCAGCAGGGCACAACTAACGGTGCACTGATTACTGAGGTCAGCCGTGCCGCCGGCCCCCAGGAACTTGGTGATTTATCTAAATTAAATCTTGCTCCAGGGCTGTGGTCTGCTGCGCCGCCTGGAGTGGGACCTTCCCCTTCTGTCCCTGCGTTTGGCACAAAGGGCAGCATCAGAGGAGAAGAACGTGGGCCCCAAACAGCCGGAGGAGACTTCAATCAGTCAATCAGAATAGAGTTGGAAGGGACCTTGGAGGTCATCTAGTCCAACCCTCTGCTCGGGCAGGAGACCCTATACCGTTCCAGACAAATGGCTGTCCAGCCTCTTCTTAAAAACTTCCACTGTTGGAGCATTCACCACTTCTGGAGGCAGGTGGTTCCACTGGTTAATTGTTCTAACTGTCAGGAAGTTTCTCCTTAGTTCTAAGTTGCTTCTCTCTTTGATTAGTTTCCATCTATTGCTTCTTGTCCTGCCTTCAGGGGCTTTGGAGAAAATAGCTTGACTCCCTCTTCTTTGGGGCAGCCCCCTGAGATACTGGAACACAGCTATCATGTCCCCCCCTCGTCCTTCTCTTCATTAAACTGGATGTACCCAGTTCCTGCAACTGTTCTTCGCATGTATTTGTCTCCAAGCATCATCTTTAATCATCTTAGTTGCTCTTCTTTGCACTTTTTCCAAAGTCTCAACATCCTTTTTTTTTTTTTTTGGTAATATGGTGAGCAAAATGCAGTATTCCAGGTGTGGCCTTACTAAGGCTTTCTAAAGCGGTACTCATACTTCGGGTGATCTTGATTCTGTGCCTCTGTTTATGCGACCTAGGATTGTATTGGCTTTTTTGGCTGCTGCCGCACACGGCTGGCTGTCCAATCTGTTCTTACAAACCTGCAGGTCTGGAGCATTCACAACTTCTGGAGGCAAGTCGTTCCACCGGTTAATTCTCTTCACTGTCAGGAAATTCCTCCTTCGTTCCAGTTGCGTCTCTCCGAGATGAGTTTCCATCCCTTGCTTCTTGTCCTGCCTTCAGGCGCTTTGAAAGAGCGTTGCTGCTGGAAACAACTCCCGGAGCCCTTTGCATGATGGGGCTCCTCTGTGGGCCCCTGATTTTGGCCAGCCTGCCTGCAAAAACTTTCCCTTAGCCCCCACCCTCACCTCCAGGCTGCATCTTTGTGAGCAGGAGACCCCCACTGCTGCCCCCAGGGTCTGAATTTTGACCATGTGGCCGTGAGGATTCTGCAACAGATTCTTGTCAGAAGGTCGCAAAAGAGGGTCACGTGACCCCAGGACGCTGCAACCCTCATAAGTACGTGCCAGTTGCCGAGCGTCTGAATTCTGATCGCGTGGCCAAAATGGGACGCTGCAACGGTCGTAAGTGTGAAATACGGTCATAAGTCACCTTTCGCAGTGCCGTTGTAACTTCGAACGGTCATTAAATAAAAGGTTACAAGTTGAGGACTATCTGAATCTATGTATTTATTTATGAAATTTGTTTCCTAATTGTTTGCCAGAGAAGAAATATAACAATATCAATAACAATAACGCAACAATGCTAATACTAATAACACTAATATACTATACTAATAGTAATAATAATAATAATAATAATAATAATAATAATAATAATAATAATAATAATATAATAATAATAACGATGATGATGATAATAATAAACCTTTATTGTCAAAGTACAACATGTGTACATTGAGATTAGCTGAGCCGCCCCCCGTGCTCTCTCCCCCCCAACACACCGTGACAACAAACCCTCCATCCCACCACACTATGTGAACCAACAACACCACACACCGGCCTCCCAAGTCAATTCTGCATAAGATTATGTCCCATTTAAAAGCCTAACAGCCCACAGATAAAAGCTATTTTTCAGCCTGTTGGTACGGCTGGCTATACTCCTATATCTCCTACCGGATGGTAGGAGAGTAAAGAGATACCGTCCAGGGTGTGAGTCATCCCTGAGAATCTTCCTCACTCTTCCAAGGCAACGAGCCCTGGCGAGGTCATCCAGTGGTGTCAGGGAACAGCCCACAATGTCTTGTGCTGTGCTCACTACCCTCTGTAATACTTTCCTGTCCTCGGCTGTCAGGCCAGCATACCAAACCACGATACCATACGAGAGGACGCTCTCTATAGTAGACCGGTAAAAGAGGGTCATTAGCCGTTGTTCTACCCTGTTCTTCCACAAGACCCTAAGAAAGTGAAGCCTCTGTTAGGCCTTTCTGGCCACCTGGGTTGTGTTAACTTTCCAGGTCAGATCTTCACAGCGGTAGACTCCCAGAAATTTAAAGGAGGAAACTCTCTCCACACAGTACTCCTTGATGTAAAGTGGGGCAGGTTCCTCCTTTTTTCTCCAGAAGTCTAACACCATCTCTTTCGTCTTGCCAATGTTTAGGTGCAAGTTTTTGTTACTATACCATATGGATAGTTTTTGTACCTCAGCCCTATATGCTGTCTCATACCCACCTGTAATAAGACCCACCACAGTTGTATCATCTGCGAACTTGATTATCGCAGTGGATGGGTCAGATGATACACAATCATAAGGGTATAAAGAGTACAGGTAGGAGCTAAGCACACAGCCCTGTGGCATGCCAATGCAAAGCTTCAGGGGGATGGACAAAGCAGACCCGACCCTCACTGTTTGTAACCGGTCCCTAAGAAAGTCTTGAATCCACTCGCAGATGGCGGGGGAGAATTTCAAGTCAGTCAGCTTCTCGATGAGAATGCTCGGCAAAATGGTGTTGAAAGCTGAGCTGTAGTCAACAAAGAGCATCCTGACATAACTTCCAGGTCTCTCGAGATGACTTGCTACAGAGTGTAAAGCAGTAGCTATGGCATCGTCTGTCGACCTATTTCCCCTGTAGGCAAATTGATGTTTATCAAAGTCCAGTGGGAGGCATGTCCTAAGATGTTGGAGAACCAATCTTTCGAAGCATGTGTCATCCATCAGTGCCAGTCAATTTGAATGTTCAGTTCACTGAGGTTCATGTTTAATGAATAAAAGATAATAATATTATGATTATTATTATTATTAATAATAATAATAATAGTAATAATAATAATATACCGGTAATTGTCCCACATGAGAAGACCATTGAGTTATAACGTCCTTCTTCCAGCAGAGAAGTGATTGACAACGAGGGTGGCACAATTTAGCCAGGTTTACTTTTCCGCTGGGTCAAGGATGCGCCCATTAACGTAGCCGTATCTTTTTGCCCAGAAGGATGCCCATTTGCTCCGTGGGCCTAAGAAACACTGGATTTTCCCAATCTATATGAATTGCCTTGTCTGACCTGCTACGCTCGTGAGTTCACCGAAGCCTGGCACCCCGCCAGCCATTCCATCCGCAGACCCATCGACCCACTGCCAGCCTACGGACCCCCTCGGGACCCAGATCAACTGCACAGCCCGCCAGAGAGAGAACCCACCCTCAGCCATCCCACGCAATCCCCCACTCCCACCAGCACCTCACCTCCCGAGGGCCCCACCATTGCAAGACCCTCACCTGACATGACCCCATCTAACCCATCAAAAGACCCATCAGAAGACCCTCACCTGACATGACCCACACCTGACCCATCACAAGACTTGATGTGACCCTCAACTGACATGACCTCCACATGACAAGACCCTCACCTAACCCTAACCCTAATCGTCACTTGACACAACCCTCAACTGACCCATCACAAGACCCTCACTTGACACAACCCTCAACTGACCCATCACAAGTCCCATCACAAGACCCTCACCTGATGCGACCCACACCTGACCCATCACTAGAACCATCACAGGACCCTCACCTGTCATGACCCATACCTGACCTTACCTCCCCATCGCCAGACCTACTCACCACACCTGAAGCCCTTATAAGCAGAAGAACACCGACATCCACATCCCCTAAACCAGGAGTAGGCAACCTTGGCTCTTTTACGATTTGTGGACTTCAACTCCCAGAATTCGTTCGCCAACATGGGGAAACTATGGCCCCTTCATGACTTGTGGACTTCAACTCCCAGAATTCCTGAGCCGGCATGAGGGAAACTATGGCCCCTTCATGACTCGCGGACTTCAGCTCCCAGAATTCCTGAGCCACATTGGGGAATGATGGCCCCTTCATGACTTGTGGACTTCAACTCCCAGAATTCCTCAGCCAGCGTGGGGGAACTATGGCCCCTTCATGACTTCAACTCCCAGAATTCCTGAGCCAGCCATGCTGAGGGAAAAGGGAGAGGTTTCCAAGCTGAGCCATGCTGGCCCAGGAATTCTGGGAGTTGAAGTCCACAAGTCATAAAAGAGCCAAGGTTGCCTACCCATGTCCTGAATTCTGCCAAAGAGATTTCCCAGCCTGTTCAATGAAACGTTCAGAATCCTATAAGCTCGGAGAACGAACTTCCGCCCTCATCCTCCGCCCGAGCTCCAGATCGTCACCACTATTGCAAATCTTATTCTGTTATTCAGACCCTGGGAGTCTCTCTTGCGCATCAATATATTTGGGGTGCCACACACTGACACCCCAAAGCCCCTGTCTTCCCTGTTGATTTATGTAATAAAGAAAATTTACATGGCTACCCAGTTCACTCTCGGTGGCTCCAGGCCGCTTACAAAGATAAAAATACAGTTTTCAGCAAATTATACTTCCAAGAAATTAAGGAAACAATTCCACTTTCCTTTTCCGGAGATAAAAGCTTGCATGGTCTTTGACATTTTTTTTTATTGCACCTAACGAAGGTATGGCTCTAATATCCTTGATGGAATATTTTGGTTCTTGTGGACAAACAGGTCCGATTATGCATTATATATTTTCCTGCTCCTGTGGCAGTGACAGATAGTCCCTATGATCTGCAGATGGATGATTTTATCAGGAGATCTTGTGAATTGGATCTGGGACGCCTCCCTGGATAAGATCCAATTGCCTCACGAAGGGGCTGTCTTTAAAAGTCTTTTTATGGGTGTGAGTTACTCTAAGACAAGAATGAGGAAGAAAGGAACAAGGCCCTCAGTGGAAAGAAGGAAGGAAGGAAGGAAGGAAGGAAGGAAGGAAGGAAGGAAGGAAGGAAGGAAGGAAGGAAGGAAGGAAGGAAGGAAGGAAGGAAGGAAGGAAGGTAGAAGGAAGTTGGATGGATGGATGGATGGATGGATGGATGGATGGATGGATGGATGGATGGAAAGAAGGAAGAATGGAGGGAAGAAAGAGAAGGAAGGAAGGAAGGAAGGAAGGAAGGAAGGAAGGAAGGGAGGGAGGGAGGGAGGGAGGGAGGGAGGAAGGAAGGGAGGGAGGAAGGAAGGAAGGAAGGAAGGAAGGAAGGAAGGAAGGAAGGAAGGAAGGAAGGAAGGAAGGAAGGAAGGAAGGAAGGGGAAGATGGTATAAGGATTTCTGCCTTGGGCAGAGGGCTGGACTAGAAGACCTCTAAGGTCCCTTCCGGTCCTAGGACTGTAAAACGGAGCTTCCCAGATTTGAAAGGGGCTCAAAGCCGGGCAGCCTCTTCCTGATGTCCGGCCACTCCCCCCTGCCCCCCACCCCCCGCCCGGGCCTTCCTCCTGCCCGGCTAAGAGGGAGGAGAGGAAGAGGCGGAGGAACCTCTGGCCAGGCCGAGCAATTTCCAAGTGGACATTCTTCCCCTCCAGGTTGGATGCCCCTCCCTCGGTGGGAGACGCTCAGCAGCCCCCCTACCCCCCCCATCTACCCCCGCCGGGCATCGTCCAGATCTGAAGAGCACGGAAAACTTTTGATGCCTAAGCGTGTTTGTTGCTGAGTTGGGCGTGCGCTGCCTGTTTTATTAATGGCTTTTAATTACGTTTCTGACTGTGTTTTTAATTTGTTTGATTTCATTTTCGCTCATTGTTAGCGCTTTGGAGGGCCCTGTGATGGGCAGAAAGTGGGATATTACGAACTGATGGAAGAAAGGACAGCCAGCCTTAGCCACCCCATTAAACTGCCTTCCCACTGCAGAAGGAAACGCTTAACTGCTGATGTGTTGGTTACGTTTCAGCTTGGTTAGTTTTCTGGGGTTGAGCAGGTGGCCCAAGGCCAGGCGACTCCCTTAACCCTGAATCCGAATCCAAGTTTGGACACCCCTCCCTAAGGCTGGCCCTGCCTTAGCCATGAAAGTCAGCTGAGCCGATCACTGGGAGACCGTGAGTTCTAGTCCTGCCTTAGGCACAAAAAGCGACTGGGTGACTTTGGGCCAGTGACCAAGAAACGGTGAGTTCTAGTCCCACCTTGGGCATGAAAGCTGAGTGGGGGACTTTGGACGAATCACCAGGAGACTGGGAGTTATAGTCCTGCCTTAGGTATGAAAGCCAATTGGTTGATAGATAGATAGATAGATAGATAGATAGATAGATAGATAGATAGATAGATAGATAGATAGATAGATAGATAGATAGATAGATAGATAGATAGATTAGAGAGAGAGATAAAAATGATAGACAGATAGATAGATAGATAGATAGATAGATAGATAGATAGATAGATAGATACTGATAGAAAGATAGAGATATGATATAGATAGAAAGACAGAAAGATATAGACAGATTAGAAAGAGAGATAAAAATGATAGACAGAGAGAGAGAGAGAGAGAGAGAGAGAGAGAGAGAGAGAGAGAGAGAGAGAGAGAGAGAGAGGGGAGAGAGAGAGAGAGAGAGAGAGAGTGGTGGGATTTAGCCAGTTCGCACCACTTCGGCAGAACCGGTAGCTAATTTTTTGTCACCCAGGCCCAGAACGGACTTCCAGAAGTGGCATCCACGCAGAGAACTGGTTGTTCACATAATTGAATCCCACCACTGGATGGATGGATAGATAGATAGATAGATAGATAGATAGATAGATAGATAGATAGATAGATAGATAGATAGATAGATAGATAGATAGATAGATAGATTAGAGAGAGAGAGAGACGTACATAAAGTGGTTCAGCCGCAGGGTGGGAAATCTGTCCCCCCACCCACCCACCCATCCTGCTCTCGGAGGGCATCGGCTGACTGCATCAAAGGCCTTCTCCTGTCGTTCCGCCTCCCCGATCAGACAATCTCTTTCTGACACACTTTAGTGATCAAAAACTTAATTAAAATTTTCCCCTCCTTTATTTATGTTCCAATGGCTTATTGCCGCGCTGCCCATAGTCTCCGTCTGTAGTATTTTCCCCCATCGTGGCTAAAAATGATCTCTCATTTGACCTGTCAGCTGGTTTATGAGCAACCAATTGCTCATGGCGGGCCCTCTTGGGTTTTCCAATAACACACCTGGAGGGAGGCACCATCCTTCATTTCAACATCCAGACCATCTGTGGCTGATTAGGAGCAATAATTATTCATTAATAGCGCCTTCAAGCATAATTAAGGAAACGGGAGCATGTAATGAGCCTAGGAGGAGACAGGAGTTGGTGCCGACAGTCAAAGTATCATCCCACCAGGGGCGATTTGAATTCTTCTGCAAAACAAAGTGCAGGATCTCAAGAGGTTCTCCAGATGTTTACAAGCCCTCATGGAGACCTGACATCTCACCTATGCAGAAGCCTTCAGGAGTAACAATGTTCTACCAATGAGTTGAGGAGTCGGGTAGCTATGCCTTGACCAAACCTTGTCAGATGCTCACATCTCGTAGTTCCAAAGCAACCTCGTTCTTCTGATCTAAGGGCTAAGACAGTTGGATTTATGGAAGTGTTCTGTACCAGCCTGCTACCGGCCCTGCAGAAAAGGCAGGGACAACCCCTTTACAAACGGCAAGAGGCTGGAATAAAGCCTGCCAAATTTATTAACATAAAACAGACACCAACCATGAAACAGGAGCTATGAAACAGGAACTAATTCAAGCGGTTGCCTTCAGCAAACCAGCCCTCCCACACATTCCCCTTATATAGAGTTCAGGGCGTGGCTTCTCTCTGCCTCCTTCCGAGGAGCCCCATTGCCTTCCTCTGTTTACTCCTAATTGACTGCCTCCTGCGTCGGGCGTCCTTGAACAGGGCCAGCTGTGGGTCATCTTCATCCACGCTGTCAGGCTCACACAGCTGGGTCTCCGTGGTGACCAAGTGGGAGGGGCCTGGCTGAGGGCTCTCATCAGCAAGATCTTCAACCCCCTCAGCAAGGTCTTCAACACCCCCCTCCTCCTCCTCTGAGTCGTCCGACCCAACTGCCGAACCCACAGGCTGACCCTGAATCACAACAGGAAGAGAATGTCTGTAGCTCAGGACTGGGTCCCTGGTGCTCCCTGAGCTGGGTGGTTTTCTTGCAGACCTTTCATGACCCATCTAGGTAACATAAGAGAGGAGAAGAGGAGGGGGAGGAGGAGAAAGGAGGAAGGAGGACTATGGGGTCCTTGGTGCTCACTGAGCTTGGTGGTTTTCCTGCGGACATATCATGACCCATCTAGGTAACATCAGAGAGAAGGAGGAGGAGGAGGAAGAGGAAGGAGGAAGAAGGAGGAAGAAGGACGACTGTGAGGTTCTCCGTGCTGACTGAGCTTGGTAGTTTTCTTGTGGACATTTCATTTCATGACCCAACTAAGTAACATCAGAGAGAAGGAGGAGGGGAGGAGGAGGAGGAGGAGGAGGAGGAGGAGGAGGAGGGGGAAGCCACATTCCCTTCTAGCACTGATAATGCTACCTAAGTTAGGTCATGAAATGTCTGTAAGGAAACCCCCCAGCTCAGAGAGCACCAAGGATCCGCTGTCATCATTGTCATCACCCTCCTCCTCCACTGCAAACACCACTCACTTCTAACCCTGAGGATGTAACCTAGTTGTATCATGAACTGTCTACAAGAAAACATCCAAGTTCAGAGAGTATCATAGTCCTCCTCCTCCTCCTCCTCCTCCTCCTCCTCCTCCTCCTCCTCCTCCTCCTCCTCCTCTAGTTGAGGTATGAAACTGCAAGCAAACTACCAAGCTCAGCACCAAACCAGTTGGAGGGTTTGACTCCTTCCAACCATGAGGACCTTCTGCTCCTCCACTTAGCCTGGCAGAGTCTTCTCTTCGGCTGATCAAAGAGATCAGCAGAATTACTCTCTAGCTGAGCTGACACAAATCACTCCGTAAAGCTATTATCTGACGCTGGGTTTGGGATCTCACGCGAAGGATCCCACAGAGCTGGGATGGCTTCCAGGGTCCAAGGTCCCCTTGATGGACCTTCTCCTGCTCTCCACCCTGCCCGACGGTGTGGAGCTGGTCTTAGAGCAATTCTCCTGCAGAGCTTCCCTTGTTAGGGATTTACTCTGACAACCTAGGTTGTCATATTTGGGGAGCGGGTGGGAAAAGTCTGTGGCTGTCAGCTCCTGGCAGAGCTGTCAATCAAAAGCTGTCAGGGGGTTGTGGTTCCTGGTGGCTGTGGGGGGGGAGTAGTGTTCTGTTCCAGCCTACGACCGGCCCTGTTGGAATGTCAGGGACAACCCCTTTTTATAAACCATAGGCTGGAACTAATCCAACCAAATTTATTTGCAAAAGCTAAATGAAAAAATTCAAACAAAAGTTAAACAAATACAGACCAAGACTTTATCAGAAGCTCTTCAAACGGTTGCCTTCAGCAACCAGCACCTCCCACACATTCCCCCGTTTAAACAGCAGTCTCAAGGCGTGGCTTCTCATTGCCTTCTCCCGAGTTGCCTCATTGCTTTCCTCTGCTCATTTCTGCTAGATTGCCTCCTGCTCCTAGCGTCCCTGAACAGAGCCAGCTGTGGATCGTCTTCTTCCAATCTTTCAGGCTCACACAGCTGGGTCTGAGGAGGAACAAGACGGGAGGGGCCTGGCTGAGAGCTCTGCGGTGCATCAGAACTTTCCACTGACACCAAAGGCTCTCCAAACCCCTCCTCCTCCTCCTCTTCAGAATTGTCCGACTCAGCTGCCGAAACCACAGGCTGACGCTGAATCACAACGAAGAGGAAGGACAGTTATAGGATTGATGGATGAAGCTTCAGGAAGGAAGGGTTGTGTGTTTCTCCGTGTGTGTGTGTGTGTGTGTGTGTGTGTGTGTGTACAATATGGCTGGCTCAGGCATTCTGGGAGCTGAGGTCTATAGGCCATAAAATCACCATAATTGCCCACCTCTGAATCAGAATAAGAATAGAGCTGGAAGGGACCTTGGAGGTCTTCTAGTCCAACCCCCTGCTCAGGCAGGAGACCCTATGTCATTTCCGACAGGTGTCTCTCCTGTCTCTTCTCAAAAGCCTCTAGTGAGGATGCACGCACATCTTCTGAAGGCAACTCCTCTTCCACTGTTTAATTGTCCTCAGTTCCCAGAATTCCCCAGCCAGAAGCTGCATTCCCTTCCTCATGCTTTTGCTTTCTTTCCTTCTTTCCTGTTTCTTCCTTTCTTACTCACTCCCTTTCTTGATTCCTCCCTCTTCCTCCCTCCCTCCCTTTCTCCCTTCCTTCTTTCCTTTCTTTTCTTCTTTCTTTCTTTCCTTCCTTTCTTTCCTTCCTTTTCTTCTTTCCTTGCTTCCTTTTCTTCCTTTCCTTCCATCTTTCCTTCCTTCTTTCCTCCCTCCCTTCTTCCCATCCTTCCTCCCTCCCTTCCTTCCTTTTCTTCCTTCCATTTCCTCTTTCCTCCTTTCCTCCCTTCCTTCTCTCCTCCATCTCTTCTCCTTCCTCCCTCCCTCCCTCTCCTTCCTTCCTTCCTCCCTCCCTCCCTTCCTTCCTTTTCTTCCTTCCATTTCCTCTTTCCTCCTTTCCTCCCTTCCTTCTCTCCTCCATCTCTTCTCCTTCCTCCCTCCCTCCCTCTCCTTCCTTCCTTCCTCCCTCCCTTCCTTCCTTTTCTTCCTTCCATTTCCTCTTTCCTCCTTTCCTTCTCTCCTCCATCTCTTCTCCTTCCTCCCTCCCTCCCTCTCCTTCCTTCCTTCCTTCCTTCCTTCCTTCCTTCCTCCCTCCCTCCCTTCCTTTTCTTCCTTCCATTTCCTCTTTCCTCCTTTCCTCCCTTCCTTCTCTCCTCCATCTCTCCTTCCTCCCTCCCTCCCTCTCCTTCCTTCCTTCCTTCCTTCCTTCCTCCCTCCCTCCCTCCCTCCCTTTTCTTCCATCTATCTTTCCTCCCTTCCTTCCTTCCTTCCTCCCTCCCTCCCTCTCCTTCCTTCCTTCCTTCCTTCCTTCCTTCCTTCCTTCCTTCCTTCCTTCCTTCCTTCCTTCCTTCTCCCTCCCTCCTTCCTTCAACCCCTTGCCTGCCTCCTCACCATTTCCCACCCAGAAAAACGGGTCTTGCTCATCACAACAAGCTTTCCTTCCGTAAACGACCGAAGTCTCTTTCAAAAAACCCTTTTTGCTAAAGAAAACGGCACCTGAGCTTTTAACGTCAGACAGGACTTTGGGGTGAATCTTCGGACACCCCCAACCTTCCACCTCCAGTGGGGCAGAGCCAGGCCAGTCGGACACCCCTGTTTGCCCACCCTGGGCCCCTCCTTGGACCAAGCCCGGCCGGCTCCTTGCCACTCTCTCTCTTGGGGGGCGTCTGCGGGTGGCTGGCAGTTTCTGGGTCAGGGGCAGCTGTGTTGCTGGCGCGTACGCAGCAGCAGCAGCAGCCGCAGCGCCTGACTCCCCCGGTGCTCCTGCTTGTCAGCACAAATTCCTCCTGCCCGAATCACGGCGTCAGCAGAAAAAGGCCTCAGCAAAACTGATAACAAGATGTTGCGTTCCCAGAGGGACGCAGGCGTGGGGCCTCCGTGTTGTCCTTCCCTAAGTCTGCACCACAACCGTTCTTGTTCTCGTGCTTGTGATTCCATTGAGCACGCTGGCAGGGCAGACCCCCTGCCCCTCTCCTGGGCTGGCTGCCGGCCTCCAAAATACTGGGGTGTTTTGGGGGGGGAGTGTCTCATCAGGACCCTGTGCCCAGATGGAGCCAGTGGTGTTATCCACTCAGTTGTGTCCGATTCTTGGCGATTCTCTGGGCCAAGCGGTCTCCCCACCTCGTCCCATCTTCCACTGCGTCTTTTGAGTTGATCAAAAGGGGTCAGCTTGGGTGGCGTCCGGCCATCTTCTTTGGCAGCCTGGCTTCCTTTCACCGTTGACTCTTCCCGACAAAATTGTTTTCTCCACTGCCTAATAAGGCAGGACTAGAACTCACTGTCTCCTGGCGATTGGCCCAAAGTCACCCACTCAGCTTTCATGGCCAAGGCAGGACTAGAACTCACCGTCTCCTGGTCATTGGCCCAAAGTCACCCATTCAACTATCATGCCCAAGGCAGGACTAGAACTCACCGTCTCCTGGCGATTGGCCCAAAGTCACCCACTCAGCTTTCATGGCCAAGGCAGGACTAGAACTCACCGTCTCCTGGCGATTGGCCCAAAGTCACCCATTCAACTATCATGCCCAAGGCAGGACTAGAACTCACTGTCTCCTGGCGATTGGCCCAAAGTCACCCACTCAGCTTTCATGGTCAAGGCAGGACTAGAACTCACCGTCTCCTGGTCATTGGCCCAAAGTACCCATTCAACTATCATGCCCAAGGCAGGACTAGAACTCACCAAAGTCACCCTGCCAGCTTTGATACCTAAGGCGCCACATAAATCAACTTTAATGGAGGAAATTGTCCGGGATCCCTCACGGGTGGTTTTCAAAAACAGATTGGAGAGTCACTTGTCTGAAATGGTATAGTGCCCCCTGCTCGAACAGGGGGTTAGACTAGAAGACCTCCAAGGTCCCTTCCAACTCTATTATTCTATGTTCTAAATCAGGGGTGTCAAACTGTCGGCCCGCAAGCCAATTGCATCAGACTGCGCCCACACCAGCTCCGGCAATGCAAAAAAAGGTCACGATACGTCGCGACACGTCAGGACGCGACGCGGCAAGTTTGACCCCCGTGTTCTAAACCCGTGCTTTGTTTTCGGCCATCATTCCTAACAGTTGTGCATCCAGCTGTCGCTGTCGCTAGGGAAAAAAAACTTTGCTCCTCACAGCTCCCATTTCTGCATCATCCCAACAAGCGATTCTGCTAATCCTCCGGCATTTATTCCGGATTCAATTGGGCCACATTAATGCTAAATTGCACCACCCGCTATTAACAGCCGAGATTGCCTTTTTAGCGAAGAAGTTGATTATCCGCCGGTTTATGGAGGCTTTCGCCGTTCCTCGGTGACCAGAGCGCGTATCGATTATTTACTTGTTAACCCTCGTTAAATATGGTTTTAATAAGCAAATTGGTGGCTAATCAACCTGCGATTGCAGGCTTGTTAAAGAGGCATTAAAAAAAAAAGTGTGTGTGAGAGAGATTGCTGGTTAAGAGCTGATCCAGAGAGCAGCTTTGAAGAGGCTCAGTTTTGTCAACGAGGGAAAAGCAGACTGCCTTTTATTGGTTTGATTTTTATTTTTTACCTAGTAAACTTATTTTTATTGATTAAAATTATTTCAGCAGGCCATTTGCACCAGGGGGGGGGGGGAACCTGTACTGCCCAGCCATCAGCAATGTGTGTGCAAAAGTGCCGATGTGAGCGTGCAAGAAACACACACACACACACCCGAAAGAAAAGGAAAAAAAATCAGCAACTGGCTTCCTCCAGCTACTGGCTGAGTTTGCCCCCCCCCAGTAACCATGGTTAGGATTTGGGTGGGGTGAGGGCCACAGTGGACAGGCGATCGTGCGAGCAAAGAGTCTCTGGGTCACGTGCAAAGCGGGTCTGGATTCTATGTCTTTCGGTTGTCCTTCAACTGAAGAAAAATGTGTGGCTATCTCCCGCCTTCACGTTTGCAAATCCTGCTGCAAACTGCAAGAAACGGTTTGCATCTGCCAGGAAGGTCAAAAAAGTCAAAATGGCAGCCGGGGTTCTCCAAGAGAAGCCTGTCCACTTTCTCAGTTTGCACTACGGTGCATTTGAAAAGGAGACGAGGCGTCCTTCACAAGGTCACCGCTGTTCTTATATTTTACACACACACACAGAGACGCAATTTTACATACACACACCAACACACACACACACACACACAGACAGATACACGTGCCCCCCCACCCCCATTTAGCAATGCCATTTTAAAAATGGTTTTGGGGGATCCTATACAAAAGGGATCCTTTCCTTTCAAGTTCTCCAGGTCTTCAGAATGATTGGAGAATTCAGGCCTTAGGACTGTCATCTGTGCATGTACAGAATGCACTAACATAGCGATGGCTGATGCTATGAGGGGGAAGTATGTTTTAGGGGTGTGTCATGTATGTGTTTCGCTTTGAGAGCGGGCAACTAAATTTCATTTTTGAGGTGTGCCGTTGTGCCCACAGTAAAGAAAAATGGCAATAAAGCTTATCTTATCTTATCTTATCCCAGTGATCGATAGGAGGGTTAGGGTTTCTCCCCAAGATTGACAATCCTGCTTTCCATGTCAAGGAACCCTGTCGATCCCATATTAGCCTAGATCATAATGTCTGGAGAACCCACCCAGCCTGGTACCCCAAAGAGATGGGGCCATCAGAAAAAGCCGCAGGTGGAGAGATGGGATCGCCTTTGTTTCTCTTCCCTGGATCCAGTTTTGGTCACCACAATATAAAAAAGATGTTGAGACTCTGGAAAAAGTTTAGAGAAGGGCAACAAGGATGATCAGGGGACTGGAGGCAAAAAAATATGAAGACTAGTTGCAGGAACTGGGTAGGTCTAGTTTAACGAAGAGAAGGATGAGGGGTGACATGAGATGAGAGGTGACATGATAGCTGTGTTCCAGTATCTCAGGGGCTGCCCCAAAGAAGAGGGAGTCAAGCTGTTCTCCAAAGCACCTGAAGGCAGGACAAGAAGCAACGGATGGAATCTAATCAAGGAGAGAAGCAACCCGGAATTAAGGAGAAACTTCCTGACAGTTAGAACAATTAACCAGTGGAACTACCTGCCTCCAGAAGTGGTGAATGCTCCAACACTGGAAGTTTTTAAGAAGAGACTGGACAGCCATTTGCCTGAAATGGTATAGGGTTTCCTGCCTGAGCAGGGGGTTGGACTAGATGACCTCCAAGGTCCCTTCCAACTCTGTTATTCTGTTATCCAAGAGCCCTGGGGGGTAGCAGTGGATAGCTTGCAATATTGCAGGCTGACTCTGCCCACAGCTGGCAGTTTGATCCCGACCGGCTCAAGGTGGACTCAGCCTTCCATCCTTCCAAGGTCGGTAAAATGTGGACCCAAATTGTTGGGGGGGGGGCAAGATGCTAACTGTCTCTAAAAGGCTTAGAGAGGGCTGTAAAAGCACATATAAGTCTATGTGCTATTGCTATTCCGTCGGATCTCAAGCCAACTCCCTTGCCCGGGGGCATGAAGGATTTCTACACACACACACACACACCAAAAAAATCCCGAGAGCTTGCAAACCTCCTGCTTCTGTCTGGATGGCAGCTTGGCCTGCCAACCTGCCAATTCTCCTTAACCTCCCCACTTAATAATTCAAAGGAGGGCTTTTCAAATATGATGGATGAGGTTCAGAGACCAACAGGCCTCCTCCCACCCAGAGAGGTTTCTTTCCCCCCCCCCCCAGCCCCATCCCGACCCACCAGCACCCGGCAAACTCCCTCTCTGCCCCCCCCAGCTCGTCCCGCCCCACCCCGGTGCCCCATCTAAGATTTACGGAGGAGACTTGCATTAGGAGGCCGGTGACTTATTGAGCTGTCAGGAGGAGCGTTTTAAGGCAGAATTATATAGGAGAGGGAAAAGATTTTTACCAAATTAATGAAAAATCAATCTGGCCTCAAAAATCCATTAATGGTCATAATGCACTGGTTACGGATAGGGAGGAAAGGCAGAATCCAATCGGGCCCCTTCAATATTCCTTATGGGATGGAGCGGCCGATCTATAACTCATTCAGCGCTTGCTGCTGCTGCTGCTGATCGGTGAGGAAGATGATGGACATATTCATTTGGGGACAAGTCAACCTTCTCCTTTGTCCTGAATTTCTTAGAATCAAGATCACGCGAAGTCTTAGTACCGCTTTATAAAAAGCCTAGCGAGGCCACACCTGGAATACTGCAGCCAATTTTGGTCACAAAAAAGATGTTGAGAGTTTGTAAAAAAAAATTCAGAGAAGAGCAACTAAGATGATCCAAGGCCTGGAGAATAAAACACATGAAGACTGAGTATGGCCAGTCTGGAGAAACGAAGGACCAGGGGGGACATGATAGCAATATGCCAATATTTGAGGGGCTGCCACAAAGAAGAGGAGGGGGGTCACATTATTCTCCAAAGCACCAGAGGGCAGGAGAAGAAACAACGGTTGGAAACTGACCAAAGAGAGAAGCAACCTGGAACTAAGGAGAAAGTGAAATGACAGTGAAGACAATCAACCAGTGGAACAGCTTGCCACCAGAAATTGTGGGCACACCATCACTGGAGGTTTTTAAGAAGAGACTAGACATTCACCTGCCTGAGATAGTATAGGTTCTCTTGCTTGAGCAGGGGACTGGACTAGAAGACCTCCAGGGTCCCTTCCAACGCTACTGTATTCCTAGTGCTGGAAGGGAACTTTGAGTAATTCTAGTCCAACTCTTCGCCAAAGGCAGAACTCCTTATACCATCCCAGACAAACAATTGGCCAATCTTTTCTTCAAGACTTCCAGTGATGGAGCAGCCACATCTCCTGGGGACAAGCTATACCATCAATTAACCATTTTCCATGTCAGGAAATTCCTTCTTATTTCCAGGTTGGATCCACCTCTGACAAGCTTCTATCCGTTGCTTCTTGTCCTGCCTTCAGGCGCTTTGGAGAATAGCTTGACTCCCTCTTCTTTGTGGCAGCCCCTGTGATATTGGAAGACTGCTATCCTGTCCCCCCTCGTCCTTCTCTTCACTAAACTAGACATTCCCAATTCCAGCAACCGTTCTTTGTATGTTTTGGCCTCCAGTCCCCTGATCATCCTGGTTGCTCTTCTCTGCACTTTTTCCAAAGTCTCAACATCTTTTTTGTAACGTGGTGACCAAAACTGGATGTAGTATTCCAGGCGTCGCCTTACTAAGGCTTTATAACGTGGTACTAATGCTTCATGTGATTTTGATTTTCTGCCTGGTTGTTTATACAACCCAGGATTGTGTTAGCTTTTTGGCTGCTGCCGCACACGGCTGGCTCGTGTTTAAGGGGTCGTCCACTAGGACTCCAAGGTCCCTCTCACAGTTACTGTTTTTAAGCCAGGTTTCGCCTAATCTGTACTCCTACCTTTGGTTTTTCCCACCCAGGTGTAAAACCTTGCTTTTCTCCACATTAAATTTCATGTTGCTGGACAGGGTCCATTGTTCAAGTCTGTCTAGATCTTTTTGGATCCTGAGTTTGTCTTCTGGGGGGTTGGATACTCCTGCCAGTTTGGTGTCATCTGTAAATTTGATGAGTTCCCCCTCTATTCCCTCATCAAAGTCATTGATGAAGATGTTGAAGAGTCCTGGGCCTAAGACGGAACCTTGTGGTACCCCACCGCTTACTTCTCTCCATGTGGATGTAGTGCCATTGAGGACTACTCGTTGAGTACGGTTTGCCAGACAGCTACAGATCCATCTGGTGGTGAAGTTATCTGTCCCACACTTCTCTAGCTCACCAAAAAGTAGGGTTGCGGTCTACTTTGTCAAATGCCTTCCTGAAGTCTATATCTGGAGCATTTTGCTGGTCTACTAATTTAGTCACTTTGTCAAAGAACGAAATAAGATTGGATTGGCATGATCTGTTTTTAACACCCGTGCTGGCTACTAGTTATAACTTTATTTGTTCCTAGATGTTCACAAATCTGGGGTTTTTTTAATTATTTTTCCCAGTACATTCCCAGGTATTGATGTTAGGCTAATTGGTCTGTAGTTTCCTGGATCTGTTTGTTTTTTTTGTTTTGTTTTGTTTTGTTTTTTTTTTTGAAGATAGGAACCACATCAGCTCTTTTCCAGTCCTCTGGTAGTTCCCTGGTGCTCTAGGATTTTTTTTAAGATATGGTACTGTTGAAGCAAAAGTCTTCATCATGGTTCAGTCCAAGCCGGGAATAAACAACATGGCGACTGCTTTAGAAAGAAGGTTGCAATTTATTGAAGAGGAGAGCCAGACAGGAAGGTGGCTCTGGAAGAAAAAAGAGAGTGAGCACATGTAGGGAGTGGGTTTTTATACCCTCTGGAGCCTTTTGTTTAGAGTTGTTTCCTGTTCTTGTTTGAGGCTTTGCATTTCCTGTGTCATGTATTTTGACCTGTGTCCCTTTGGCATCTGCGAGTAAATCCAATTATGTCCTGTCTTAGACTTTGGGTGGGCTATGTAGATTTTAGGTGTCTTCGTCTTCTTAATCTTCTAGCTGGAGGCCTCCAAGGTTCCTGAATGGATTATTACATCTGCATTTCTTCAGATCTTTATACAGGTTTCTGCTTGGGGGAGGGAGACTTGGGGCTATTGAGAAAAAGCGGGCATGCTTTTCTGCCTCTTTAAGATCCTTTGAGGAAATATATTTTTCTCCCCTTTTAATATTTCCTTCTCTGGGGGGAGGGGGCTGACTTCCCACAGTACAATGGTTCTGAGATAACATCTGCCAACTCTGTTATTCTGTTAATGAATCAGTGAAACGACTTGCCTCCAGAAGATATGGGTGCCCCAGCGTTGGTGGTTTTTAAGAAGAGATTGGACAGTCCTTTGTCCTGGATGAGATAAGGACTCCTACCTTGGGGCAGAGAGTTGGAGTAGAAGACCCCCAAGGTCCATTCCATCTCTGTTATGCTGTATTTTGCAAATCTCACCTGGGAAGTGAGGTTAGCTTCCAGCAGGAAAGATTAAGAAGACGAAGACACCTAAAATCTACATAGCCCACCCAAAGTCTAAGACAGGACATAATTGGATTTACTCGCAGATGCCAAAGGGACACAGGTCAAAATACATGACACAGGAGGATGTCACATGAAAGTTCATTAATATGAATTGTGCTTTGGCAAGCTTTCCCTGTTTTTCAGGGATCCGCTTTATAAAGCCCTAGTGAGGCCACACCTGGAATACTGCAGCCAATTTTGGTCACCATATCACAAAAAAAGAGGTCGAGAGTTTGGAAAAAATTCAGAGAAGAGCAACTAAGATGATCCAAGGCCTGGAGACCAAAACGTACGAAGAACGGCTGTGGGACTTTGGTTTGGCTAGTCTAAAGAAAAGAAGAAATAGGGGAGACATGATAGCAGTGTTCCAGTATTTGAAGGGCTGCCCCAAAGAAGAGGGAGTCAAGCTGTTCTCCAAGGCGCCTGAAGGCAGGACAAGAAGCAACGGATGGAAACTGACCAAAGAGAGAAGCAACCTGGAATTAAGGAGAAAGTTCCTGACAGTGAGGACAATCAACCAGTGGAACAGAAGTTGCCTTCAGAAATCCTGGGCGCTCCATCACTGGAGGTTTTTAAGAAGAGGCTGGACAGTCAGCTGACTGAGATGGTATAGGTTCTCCTGCTTGAGCAGGGGGCTGGACTAGAAGACCTCCAAGGTCCCTTCCAACTCTGTTATTCTGCAAGGGTCTGCTTGAGCAAGGGGCTGGACTAGAAGACCTCCAAGATCCCTTCCAGCTCTATTCTCATGCCTCTGATTGCTTTACAGTGTAACTCGGAATCCCTGTTTGGAGGGGGGAGGGGGGAAAGGGATTTTTCATGGCTGTAAGAACCCGCCTAATAAATGCTTTGATATATGGCCAAATGAATTTATTCAACCAACCATTTCAAATGCTCCAGTAACTCTGGATGAGCCCAACCCCGGGAGGAAGCCGCACCTTCTGTGTCCCAGGTTGTAAATAACGCTGTCCGTTTCCATTTGGAAGGGACTCGGTTGCCAGCCTCCCAATCACGGCTTGATTTAAGGGCTGAGGAGACCCCCGGGGAAAAAAAATTACTCCCTTCGTAAATCCCTACTATTGGTGGTGAACAGGATTTCCAGCGTGGGCAACAGTCCTCAGCTTACGACCACAATCGACCCCAACACTTCTGTGAGACCTTTGTTACGTGAGCTTTGCCCCATTTTACGATCTTTCTTGCCACAGTTGTTAAGCGAATCACTGCAGTTGTTATGTTAGTTACACGGTTGTTAAGTGAGCCTGGCTTCTCTGTTGACTTTGTTTGGAAGGGACCTAGGAGGTCATCTAGTCCAACCCCCTGCTCAGGCAGGAAACCCTATACCATTTCAGGCAAATGGCTGTCCAGTCTCTTCTTAAAATCCTCCAGTGTTGGAGCATTCACAAGGTCTGGTGGAAAGCTGTTCCACTGGTTAATTGTCCTTAATGTCGGGAAGTTTCTCCTCAGTTCTAGGTTGCTTCTCTCTTTGGTTAGTGTCCATCCGTTGCTTCAGGTGCTTTGGAGAATAGCTTATTTAGTTTTATTTATTTAGTTACATTTATATACCGCCCTTTCCCTGAGGACTCAGGGCGGTTTACAGGGAATTAAAAAATCCAACATACAAAAGTTAAAACCAAATTAAAAAATATTAAATTGACTCTGTACACAATTAAAACCCCAATTAAAAATTTCTCCTCAGCCTGGGCCCGGGAGCTCAAAGAGCCAGGTCTTCAGGCCCCGGCGGAATGATCGGAGGTCGGGGGCAGTCCTCAGCTCCACTGGCAGCTGGTTCCAGAGGGCCGGCGCCCCCACCGAGAAGGCCCTATCCCTGGGTGTCACCCGCCGGCAGTCTCTCACCGGCGGAACCCTGAGCAGACCCTCCCTGTGGGAGCGCACTGGGTGAAGGGCATTTGATGCCGGCAGCAGGTGTTCCCTCAAATAACCTTGACTCCCTCTTCTTTGGGGCAGCCCCTGAGATCTTGGGACACGGCTATCATGCCACCCCTGGTCCTTCTCTTCCTAGTTCCCCACCTCTGATATAGACAACATCAAGTTGGTATTGATTCTTGACAACCGCTTTGATAGGTTCTCCGTGACAATTGGTTCCCCAACTTGCTTCTTCAGATCTTCCAATGGCACCTCCATTGCGGCTGTAACTGAGTCTGTGCAACCTGGTGGTCTTCTTTTTCTAGTAAAACTGAGCTCATGGGAACTCAGAGGGACTCCTACTTGAATATCAAATTCACAGCCAGCCAATCCTGGTTGGAATAAAACCATCCTTCCTCACTCTTGTCATGGAGCTCAGGTGTCATTCCTTGGCAATAACATCAACAGCAATGAGAACAATGTTTGTTGAAGTAGGGTAGGCTGTGCTGTGCTTCAAAAGGGGTTCAGAAACCGTACGTGAGAACACATGGCTTCTTTAAAGCAGCTGCCTCTTTTGTCAAGCTTCCACGTAAAGTTAGGGGGGAGAGACACAGTTGCTTTAATGAGATGTATGTAAAAGTGTGGCTGCTTTTGAGAGATATTGTGTTTCTGGATTTCTATGTGTTCTGGATCATTGTTCAAAGCACGTACCGCCCTACGCCTGAGCCAGGGGTAGGCAACCTTGGCTCTTTTATGACTCGTGGACTTCAACTCCCAGAATTCCTGAGCCAGCACGAGGGAACTATGGCCCCTTCATGGCTTGTGGACTTCAACTCCCAGAATTCCTGAGCCAGCCATGCTGAGGGGAAAGGGAGAGGTTTCCAAGCTGATCCATGCTGGCTCAGGAATTCTGGGAGTTGAAGTCCACCAGTCATAAAAGAGCCAAGGTTGCCTACCCATGGCCTAGGCCTTTGTGAACCTGCTTAACGTAGTACTTTTTTGGCTGTCATGGCTGGGAACGATGAAAATTAGAGTCCAGCATCTTTGGAGTCCCAGGTTGAGAAAGATTGCTGAGGGCTACAAGATCTTGAGTTTAGCTGTTGAGAATTAGCGGGCCATTTGACAGCCATTCCCCAGTCCCCATGGCCTCCGAAGTAATTTCTAAGTTGCCGCTGCAATCGATGGAACAGTTAATAATTTCCCCTCCCCTTAAAGATTTTAAAAGTAGCACAGGGAGGGGGGAAGTCCTGTTAATAACCAAGATCTTTAATAGAATAACAAAATCATCGGAAGGGACCTTGGAGGTCTTCTAGACCAACCCCTTGCTCAAGACAGGAGACCCTATACCATTGCAGACAATCGGTTGTCCAATCTCTTCTCTAAAACCTCCAGTGCTGGAGCATTCACCACTTCTGGAGGCAGGTGGTTCCACTGGTTAATTGTTCTAACTGTCAGGAAATTTCTCCTTAGTCCTAGGTTGCTTCTCTCCTTGATGGGTTTGCTTCTTGTTGCTTCTTGTCCTGCATTGAGTTTGGACTAGATGACCTCCAAGACCCCTTTCCCACTGTCCCAGGATTCCTCTGTTGAGCAATGTTCAGGTGACAGCAACTCCGTAAACCCGAGACATGATGAAGGGTGATCCAATCCCATTTTTCCCCGAGCTAGGAGCCCTGCCAGTTTTTGCGTCTCGTTGGCCCCTGAGTTGGCACTTTTGCACGTGTGCGCTCGTGACACGGCTGATTAATTTCTCTGGGCCTCCCCGGGATCTTATGAAAGGGACCCCCTTTGCCCTCCTCCGTGCTCCTTTCTAGCTTGCCTTGCCTTCTTCCTCCGGCTAAATTAATCTCCTTTGCTCCAAAGGGTTTTCTCCAGCAGAGATCGCTGACCCAGGCTGAAATCCGTTTCTCCCACCGCCCTGTGAAAAGAGGCCTTTGAAATAAAACTGGAGGAGGAGGAGGAAGAGGGAGGAGGAGGAGGAGAGGAAGAGGAAGAAGAGGAGGAGGAGGAGAGGAGGAGGAGGAGGAGAGGAAGAGGAAGAAGAGGAGGAGGAGGAGGAGGAGAGGAGGAGGAGAGGAAGAGGAAGAGGAAGAAGAGGAGGAGGAGGAGGAGGAGAGGAAGAGGAAGAAGAGGAGGAGGAGGAGGAGAGGAAGAGGAAGGAGGAGGAGGAGGAGGAGGAGGAGGAGGAGGAGAAGAAGAAGAAGAAGAAGAAGAAGAAGAAGAAGAAGAAGAAGAAGAAGAAGAAGAAGAAGAAGAAGAAGAAGAAGAAGAAGAAGAAGAAATAATCTTCTTCCTCCCATGACTAAATTTTAACCTTTGAAGGTCCTTGCAAATGAAAAACTGTTTAGTGATGGAAATGTGATCTTCTTCCAATGAAAAAATGCTTTTTCTGCTGGAGGTGGGAGCATCTGGGAGAGGATGACAAGAGGACCTTCTTCCCACCTGCCAGCAAACACAAAGTGAACCGGGGTGCCATTGCTGTCACCCCCAAAGCTCGCTCGAGGTACATGACCTTGGCACAAGTGCATGCCGGAGAGACAGTTTGGACTCGTGGGTGAGAAACCAGGCTGGAAAGCAGAAGACTTTGTGTTCCGGACCTATCTCAGCCATGAAAGTCGCCTGGGTGACTTTGGGCCAATCACCAGGAGGCTGTGAGTTCTAGTCCTCCCCTAGCCATGAAAGTCAGCTGGCTCAATCACCAGGAGACTGTGAGTTGTAGTTCTGCCTTAGGCAAGAAATCTAACGAGGTGACTTTGGGCCAATCACCAGGAGATGGTGAGTTCTAGACCTCCCTTAGCCATGAAAGTCAGCTTGGTGACTTTGAGCCAATCACCAGGAGACAATAAACATAAAGTAAAATAATCAAATTAAAATAATATAAAATAAATAACAAAAGAAAAGGAAAGAATAAAGAAAATAAAATAATAAAAGAAAAGAAATAAAATAAAAATGAAATGAAATGAAATGAAATATAATAAAATGATAAATAAAGGCAAAACTGTTTGCTGGGACTGGGGAGAAATTTTCCCAACTCTTGAGCCAAGCCTGGGCCTTCCCCAGGTACTAAAGACTTTAAAGCGGATAAAAACATGGACTGACATTTAAAAGAGACTCGGAGGAACTGTGTCTCTTGCGGTGCATGTAAACACAGTCTTCTGTTGTTTACAAAATGACCTATTTTTATTCCTTAAAATGCTCTCTATTGTTTTTATATTACCATTCGATAAAAATCATGATTCTTGAGGGGATTGCGCTTAGCATTTGCGAGCTCCCTGTCAAAGTTTCTACTTTTCTTTTAACGCAACAAGAAAAAAGACGAAGACGAAGAAGAACGGAGAAGCTGACAGGCATTGCCACGAATCTGGATAGACGTCGTGGCCTTCTTCTTAAATTTCACTTTCTGGTAGCCGATTTAAAGAGGTCTCAATCCAAGGAACAACCTGGAGATATGTTCTTAGGATCAGGAAGAAGGAAAAAGCTAAACTGGAGAAGACAATTGCAAAACAAGGGGCCACAATGCTCATAAAAAGACTACACAGGATTTGTTAATTGTCTGGCAAAGAAAAGTAGAGAAATATTGAGCAGCAGAACTGAAGAAGCCTCTTGGATGAGAAGCGAAACGTCTTCAAAGAAAGAGAAAAAAGTCCAGTTGCATCCTGGGGGGAAAAAAGCACCTTTGGGACAGCCGTGACCTGGATGACGGAGAACCGCCATAGACCTTTAGCTCAGGGTGTCCTACAGCCAAGAAGTCTCCACCCCCATTTGCACCACTCAGGTGACCCCTGAGGACACAGGTAAACCTCAATGAACCTCTTGTCGTTGTTGTTAGTTGTGAAGTCGTGTCTGACCCATCGCGACCCCATAGACAACGTTCCTCCAGGCCTTCCTGTCCTCTACCATCTTCTGGAGTCCATTTAGGCTCACGCCTCCTGCTTCAGTAAAGGTAATGGTTCCCCCGCACATGCGTGCTAGTCGTTTCCGACTCTAGGGGCCGGTGCTTATCTCCGTTTCAAAGCCGAAGAGCCAGCGCTTGTCCGAGGACGTCTCCGTGGTCATGTGGCCGGCATGACTAGACGCCAAAGGCACACGGAACGCTGTTACCTTCCCACCGCAGTGGTCCCTATTTTTCTACTTGCATTTTTTACGTGCTTCCGAACCGCTAGGTTGGCAGAAGCTGGGACGAGTAACAGGCGCTCACTCTGTTACGCGGCACTCGGGATTCAACCCGCCGACCTTCTGATCGACAAGCTCAGCATCCTAACCCACTGAGCCACCGCGTCCCTCCTGCTTCAGTAGAAGAAGGCAAATGACCAGCTGTCTGCAAGGAGTATAAATTCTTCCCTTCCCCCGCCATCCAGTCAGAGCTGAAGAAGCTTCTGGGATGAGAAGCGAAACGCCTTCAAAGGAAAAACAAGGAACTCCAGTTGCCTCCCGGAAAAGCACCTTGTGGGACTGAAGCTGTCTTCTTCATGACCACCCAAATCCACCCCCTGGAAACCTTGAGCCACGCGGTAGAAGAAAAGGCGGCTTGGATGAAGCGGTTGGTGGAGCTGCCCAACCTCAAACCGTGGTGAGGATCCACCACCAGGAAGTTCTCCCCACCACCACGTCCCTCCCTCTCTCGCCCGCAGGCCCTGCTGGGACCTGACGTGAAGAAGACCTGTAATGGAGGCTCTCTTAATGACTTGACCAGGAGCCTGGAGCAGACAAGTGCCTGACGTAATGGAAGGAGGCGGGTGGAGAAGAGGCCTCAGGAAGACTCCCCCGGGGGTCGCTGCATTTTGCACTCCGACCCGTTTAAGTGGTGGTGGGGAGGAGGAGTGCAAAGGGATGACGGGCTTCAATAAATGGAAGGAGCGCCGGGGTTACTCGCAAACAGGAAGACCAGCCGTACATTATGTGCTCTTACGCTATAAGAGACGAAGCTACTGGCTGGTTGAGGTTTTGCAGACCACCGGTGGCCTCTGAGGTGGGAAGTGGGGGGGTGGGGGGCTTTTGGGAGGGGTCTGGCTCAGACCGGCCCAACAGGATCCCAACTCATGTCGCGGGAAGACAGTAAACCTCAACTTGCAACAGGACGTTTAGTGATGGTTCGAAGTTACAACGGCACCGGAAAAAAGGTTTTCACCCTTACGACCGCTGCGGCATCCCCGTGGTCACGTGATCAAACTACAGACCCACTCAGGTTTATGATGGTTGCAGGATCCTGGGGTCACGTGACCCCCTTTGGCGACCTTCGGACAAGCCAAGTCAATAATAGCACTTGAATGTAAACCAAAAATGTACAGGTGTAGTATAGGTGGTACCTTGCCCAATAGTAGTAACTGTGAGAGGGATCTCGGAGTCCTAGTGGACGATCCCTTAAATAGGAGCCAGTTGTGTGCTGCAGCTGCCAAAAAGGCCAACACAGTTCTTAGGCTGCATTAACAGAGGGATAGAATCAAGATCACGTGAAGGGTTAATACCACTTTACAATGCCTTGGTAAGGCCACACTTGGAATCCTGCATCCAGTTTTGGTCACCACGATGTAAAAAAGATGTCGAGACTCTAGAAAGGGTACAGAGAAGAGCGACAAAGATGATTAGAGGACTGGAGGCTAAAACATATAGGGAACGGTTGCTGGAATTGGGGGTGCATAGTTTAATGAAGAGAAGGACCAGGGGGGACATCATAACAGCCTTCCAGTATCTCAGGGGCTGCCCCAAAGAAGAGGTAGTCAAGCTATTCTCCAAAGCGCTTGAAGGCAGGACAAGAAGCAACGGATGGAAACTAATCAAGGAGAGAAGCAACCTAGAACTAAGGAGAAACTTCCTAACAGGGAGGACAATTAATCAGTGGAACCACCTGCCTCCAGAACTTGTGAAAGCTCCAACACTGGAAGTTTTTAAGAAGAGACTGGGCAGCCATTTCTCTGAAATGGTATAGGGTTTCCTGCCTGAGCAGTGGGTTGGACTAGATGACCTCCAAGGTCCCTTCCAACTTTTTATTATTATTATTATTATTATTATTATTATTATTATTATTATTATTATTATTATTATTATTATTATATAACTTTTATTCATTAAACATGAAACTCAGTCAACTGAACACTCAAATTGACTGAATTGAGTCAAATTGAATTAATGGTTGACACGGGAAGCATCCTAGGTATCAGCCAAGTACCTCCTTAAAATGTAAGATGTTCAGAATAGCGCAGGTTTTTGTAGCTTTGCCAGAGTTATTGCAGGAAGCTGCAATTTCTTGATGTATTTTGCAAACTTATTATTATTGGACTAGATGACCTCCAAGGTCCCTTCCAACTTATTATTATTATTATTATTATTATTATTATTATTATTATTATTATTATTATTATTATATCCCACTTCACAGTGCTTTACAGCCCTCTCTAAGCGGTTTACAGAGTCAGCCTGTTGTACCCCCAACAATCTGGGTCCTCATTTTACTGACCTCAGAAGGACGGAAGGCTGAGTCAATGTTGAGCCTCATCAAGATTGAACTCCTGTGCTTCCTTCCTTCCCATTTTCCTTCCTTCCTTCTTTCCTTCCTTCCTTCCTTCCTTCCTTCCTTCCTTCCTTCCTTCCTTCCTTCCTTCCTTCCTTCCTTCCTTCCTTCCCAAGCAATAGCACTTAGACTTATATACTGCTTCACAGCACTTTACTCTGAGTGGTTTACAGAGTCAGCCTGTTGCCCCCCAACAATCTGGATCCTTATTTTGCCAATCTTGGAAGGAGGGAAAGCTGAGTCAGCCTTGAACCTTGTCAAGATTGAACTGTTGGCTGTGGGCAGAGTCAGCCTGCAGTGCTGCGTTCTAGCCACTGCGCCATTAGTTGGGTCCTGAAATGTCTGCTAGAAAACCACCAAGTTCAGAGACCAAGGACCCCACAGTCTTCTTCCTCCTCCTCTTCCTCCCCCTTCTCTTCCTCCTCCTCCTCCTCCTCCTCTCTGCAAACCCTACTCCCTTCTAGCACTGATGATGTTACTTAATTGGGTAATGAAACGTCTGCCAGGATCAGAGTGCAGCAAGGAGTCCTCACTTCAACCCTGAGCTACCAATATTCTCCTTTATTGGTGCTCACAACCCAGCCTGCTTCACAAGACTGTCGTACAAATAACATGTTGCTGCCCTGCGCTCACAAAGACAGGAAAAAATACCCCAGGGTGGGGCAAAAAAGTCAAGATGGCAGCTATGACAGTGTGCCCAAAGCTCTGAGTTCTGAAGAACAGGCAAGAGCTTCGGTTCCCACCGCCAGGATTGCCATCTCGACTCTTTTTAAGACACCCAATCCCAATCCCTTTTGCTGAAAGAAAAAAAAATGAGATATGAAGTCAATAAGCAAATAATAAATACATGGTCCCTTTTAAGGGCAGGATATGAAATTATAATATTTTCCCCCTGTTCAACTTAACACGAATCCTTCTGGACATACTCAAGAACTTCAGGAGACCCTGATAATCTTTGAGGCTTTTGGTTTAATTGCAGCAACCAATTCTGGAGTAAAATAATATCCCCGGGGCCAGGAATGTCAGAAGAAGATGGACTATGTTACCTGGAGGGTCATAAAAAGGATCATTAGAAGATCTCAAGTGGTCCTTCTGGATTGCATGTTTTCCTGAGACTCAGCTGTATCCATAGGAAGAAATGCAGGTTAACAGCTTATTGATCACTTCCTGAGCCAGAAGCTTCCTTCACTGAAACACACAAACACACCTCTGCGTCTCCCCAACTCTCACTAGCCTGAAGAATCAGAGGAGGACGTCAACTGTGGCGGTAGGGCACCATGCTTCTTCCTACGCAATGATTCCAAGGGACTACAGATCCCATCCGCTTCCAAAAGGACTTAAACAGTCCCTCTTTTGGACTCCTTCTTATGCCTTCTGCTGTTTTTTCCACCTGAGGTCCATCATCTCAACCAACTAACAGGGGGACCTTCTCTTATTTTCAGAACGACCCCTTGTGTGGAGTCTTCTAAAGATTCTCATGCTGGCACGTTCCACCTTCTCCGTCAGCTTGAAACCTTCCAGAAGAAAACCTTCTAATTCCATAGCCTGCTTTGGGGATCCCCTCACGCCAAGGGTCTTTAAGACCGTACCAAACTGGAATATGGCGTCCAGTTTTGGTCACCACGTTAGAGAAAATATTTATTTTATTTATTTTATTTGATTCGATTTATATACCGCCCTTTTCCCGCAGGACTCAGGGCGGTTTACAGGGCAAATTAAAAAAAAGATACAATATACAGATTAAAATACAATTAAATTAATAGCCCCAACACTTTAAAATTGAATTTAAAACCTTAAAAACCCCTCCGTCCAGGCCGGCCAGCTCAAATAGCCAGGTTTTTAGGTCCCGGCGAAACGAACGAAGGTCGGGGGCGATCCGGAGTTCCACCGGCAGCTGATTCCATAGGGCAGGCGCGCCCACCAAGAATGCTCTCCCCCTGGGAATCACCCACCGGCATTCCTTGACCGGGGGGACCCTGAGGAGGCCTTCCCTGTGGGAGCACACGGGACGATGGGAAGTTTTGTTTTTTTTAATCCCATTTATATCCCGCCCTTCTCCAAAGACTCAGGGCGGCTTACAATTTAAGCACAAACCAATGTGCTTAGCAATAGCCTTCATTCTATGTATATGCCTGCTCCATCTCAAGCGGCATTATTACAAAGTCAGCTTAATTGCCCCCAACAATCTGGGTCCTCATTTTACCTACCTGGGAAGGATGGAAGGCTGAGTCAACCTTGAGCCTGGTGGGACTCGAACCTGCACTAATTGCAGGCAGCTGGTGTTACTTTAAGGAGGCATTAGCCCACTGCTCCACCAAGGCACCAAGTTGATGCTGGCAGCAGGTGCTCCCTAAGATAATCCAGACCTGTGCCATTTAGGGCTTTATAGGTCATCACCAGCACCTTGAATAGTTTGAAACTTTGGGGGGGAAAAGTGCAGAGAAGAGCAACTAAGATGATTAAAGGCCTGGAGACTGGAACATATGAAGAACGGTTGCAGGGACTGGCTAGAGAAAAGAAGGATGTGGGGGACATGATAGCAGCATTCCAGTATTTGAGGGGCTGCCACAAAGAAGAGGGGGTCCACCTATTTTCCAAAGCACCAGAGGGAAGGACAAGAAACCATGGATAAACTAAACTAATCAAGGAGAGAAGCAACCTGGAATGAAGGAGAAATTTCCTGAAAGTGAGAACAATTAATCAGTGGAACGGCTTCCACCCACAATTTGTGGGTGCTCCATCCACGGGAGGTTTTCAAGAAGAGCACGGACAGCCATTTGTCTTGAAATTTTATAGGGCAGCGATGGCGAACCTTTTAGAGACCGAGTGCCCAAACCACACCCCAAAACCCACTTATTTATCGCAAAGCGCCAGGGCCCCATAAGTATTGTGGTGCCCTGGGGGGAATGGGGGCATGACCTACTGGGTGGGCGTGGCTGCAGTGGTCACAGCAGACTGGGTGGGCGTGGCTGGGGAGGGCACGGCCACCTCGATGTTGCTCATGGGGGGAAACACCTGTGGGGGTCGGGGAGGGTTGAGGGAGGTCCAGGGGGTCTCTGGTGGGTGGGGCGGTGGGCAGGAGGCCCAGCATGCAATGCTAGCCAGGACTGGGGGGTCATGGCAATGGTGGGGATCCGGCTTTCCCTGCTCGGGGTGGCCTTTGGCTTGCTGGCCGTGGGCGTGTTCTGCCACCTCTGCTTGGGCTTGCTAGCTGCCCGCTTCGCCTCCTTTGTGCTGGGTGGAGATGCCTAGCGGACCTGCGCAAGCTGCTGGCAACGGCGGTGCACGTGCCCACAGAGAGGGCTCTGGGTGCCACCTCTGGCACACGTGCCATAGGTTCACCACCACTCTTATAGGGTCTCCTGCTTGAGCATGGGGTTGGACTAGAAGACCTCCAAGGTTCCTCCCAGCTCTATTCTGATGGATTCATTGATGGACTGATTGATTGACTGTGGACTTGAAGACTTAACACAGGGATCTTCAAACGTGGCCCTTTGATGGCTTGTGAACTTCAACTCCCAAAATTCTGGGAGTTGAAGTCCACAAGTCATCAAAGGGCCACGTTTGAAGACCCCTGACTTAACAGAATTAACAGAACGTGTGGACTTCAACTCCCAGAATTCATGGCTGGCTGGAGAATTCGGGGAGTTGCAGTCCACAAATCTTAAAATGCCCAAGGTAGGAATTTGGTTTAGCTGGGGAATTCGGGGAATTGAAGTCCACACGTTCTGTTAATTCTGTTAAGTCTTCAAGTGCTCACAGTTGGAGACTCCTCTCCTACACTGGTCCATCTCCCGGGCATGCCTCTTCACACAACCCACAGCCCAAGCTACGCACTCGGGAAGCAAAGCCTTGCAAATCAATCTATGCGATCACGGCGTAGGAACATAATTGAGGGGGAAAATTCCACCCTCAACATCTCTGCAGGCCACCGAGTTGGACCGAGTCTTCCTCTGGGTCTCTCCTGCCTCTTCGGGAAGGAGACCCAAATCCGTCTGTCAGGGGTCAGCGGCGTTTCAGGTTTCCACCAGGTGGCCCAGTCAGCACCCGGCCTCCTCTTCTTCCTCAAAGGAAGCGCGGACTCAGCAAGCGAGCCCCGAAAATAGCCCATCAGCAGGTTACAAGGAGAGCTGAATGACGCTGGAGGAGAAGGCCCAATGGCGGAGACAGTCTGGCCGAAGAGCCGGCCAAGTCTGCTGGGAGCGGAGCCAGGGAAGGGAAGGGAAGGGAAGGGAAGGGGTGGGCTCGCCTTACGTGGCAAGAGGGGGAAAGAAGCGCTATAAACAGAGCCCCCAAGATGTGGGAATATTGTGGTCTGCATCTCCAGCCTCCGATCCTCGTTTCCTAGCCGTACTCAGCCTCTTACGCTTCACGCACGCGGGCAAATATACAGCTGCTCCACAACTTGCCCCCTTCAAAGTTACAAAGAGCGACTTAGGACCGTTTCGCACACGGCCGTTGCAGCATCCCCTGGGTCAGGTGATCAAAATTCAGACGCTTGGCAACCGGCTATTATTATTTTATTATTATTATTATTATTATTATTATTATTATTATTATTATTATTATTATTATTATTATTATTATTATTATTATTATTATTATTATTATCATCATCATCATCATCATCATCATCATCATCATCATCATTATTATTATTATTATTATTATTATTATTATTATTATTATTAAAGTTGGAAGGGACCTTGGAGGTCATCTAGTCCAACCCCCTGCTCAGGCAGGAAACCCTACACCATTCCAGACAAATGGCTGTCCAGTCTCTTCTTAAAAACTTCCAGTGTTGGAGCATCCACAGCTTCTGGAGGCAAGGAGTTCCACTGGTTAATTGTCCTCACTGTCAGGAAGTTTCTCCTTAGTTCTAGGTTGCTTCTCCTCTTTGACTAGTTTCCATCCGTGGCTTCTTGTCCTACCTTCAGGCGCTTTGGAGAAGAGCTTGACTCCTTCTTTTGGGGGGCTGCCCCTGAGATACCGGAGCACTGCTATCATGTCACCCCTCGTCCTTCTCTTCATCGGACTAGTTATGACGGTCGCAGTGTCCCGGGGTCGTGCGATCCCCTTTCGCGACTTTTTTTTTTGACAAGCCAAGTCAGAAGAGGAAGCCAGATTCACTTAAGAATGCTGTAACTAATTCAACAACCGCAGGGCTTCACTTAACAACTGTGGCGAGAAAAGTTGTAAAATGGGTCAAACTTGATGAACGAATGTTTCACTTGGCAATGTAAATTTTAGGCTCCACTGTGGTCATAACTCAAGGACCGCCTGTGCTGGGAGAACCGGCTGCCCATCCTGGACCTGAGCTGACCACAACTGAGCCCCAGATTTCTGTCTCTAAGCGAGATGGTTGTTAAGTGAGTTTTATCCCAAACTTTACAGACTTTATTACCGTCGTTAAGTGGATCGCTACAATTATTGAGTTAGTCACTTCAGTTGTTCAGTCACACAGTTGTTAAGTTGGTCTCTCACACACACGTTGATTGCACTGATGATGCTACCTAGCTTGGTTAATGAAACGTCTGCGAGGAAACCATCCCGTTCGAAAAGCACCAAGGACCCCCGTCCAGCTTCCCTTGAGACAATCAGGACAAGGGCCTTGCCTGAGGTCCAGTGTGCTGCGAAGGTCAAAGCCTGGATGAGGAGAAGGTCAGCATCTTCTGGCCCAAGGAATTGAGGAGGAGGATAATCAACCAAGCAACCAACCATCCAACCGTCCAACCATACAAGAAACCGACTATCCATCCAACCAACCAACCAACCAACAATCCATCCCTCTGTCCCTCTGTCCCTCCCTCCCTCCCTCCCTCCATTCCTCCCTCCATCCCTCTGTCCCTCCATCCCTCTGTCTCTCCTTCCCTCCATCCCTCCATTCCTCCATCCCTCCATCCCTCCATCCCTCTCTCCCTCCATCCCTCTGTTCTCCGTCCTTCCATCCCTCCATCCTTCCATTCAACCAAACAACGAACCATCCAACCCACTATCCATCATCCATCCCTCTGTCCCTCCCTCCCTCCCTCCCTCCCTCCATTCATTCCTCCATCCATCCATCCATCCATCCATTCATCCCTCCATCCCTCTTTCCCTCCATCCCTGTCCCTCCATCCCTCCATCCCTCCATCCATTCCTCCATCCAAGCAATCAACATCCAACCACCCAATCATCTAACTATCCATCCATCCCTCCATCCTCCATCCCTCTATCCCTGTCCCTCCCTCCATCCAACCATCCCTCCATCCCTCCATCCCTCCATCCCTGTCCCTCCATCCCTCCATTTATTCCTCCATCATCCATCCATCTGTTCGTCCGTGCCTCTTTCTCTCCATCCCTCTGTCCCTCCCTCCCTCCATCCGTCCCTCCAACCCTCTGTCCAACCATCCATCCATCCATCCATTCCTCCATCCATCCATCCATCCAACCCACCCACCGGCCACGTTTTCTGAACAGGCAAAGGGGCCTTGGACGCAACACCCAGGAAGAGCCTTCAGCAGTTCTGAAGAAAGCTCCGTGCTTTCTGCTCGCTTGTCTGGGTCAAACGCTTCCCTCACCGGGCAGCTTCGGCTCTGTCTGGGGACATTTCCAGGCAGGAGATGGAAAGAAAAGTTGCCTCCGGTGCTTCTGGTTCTTCAGACCGCGGGGGAGGCTCTTAGACAGCAGGTCTGGAATCCACCTGTCCATCAGCTCGGCCTCCCCACGGTTCTGTAGGCCAGAGTCCTCCCTATCTAGGACCATTTACCCGATCAATGGGACCCTCTTAGACACCCCACACTCCAAAAAGAACATTTGCCCAAATGAAACATTTATATATGCATTTGATCTCGAAAATGTAATTACCGGGGCCCCGGCCATTGATTGTGTCAGGGATATATTGACAGGTGGCCGTGATTGATAGGCTCTTGCACCAAGAGTCCTTATCTGACTTCCTAAGAGGCAGCTCGCGGTGGACAGGGACGGAGGGAGCGCTCAGGCCCAGCTCTCTCCAGCCTCTTCCGGGAAAACGCCCTCCAACCGCATCAGGCTGGAGACAGCGTTCTGGGGAACCCCGTTTTGATGAGGGTGGCATTTTCCGCCGGGTGGGAGGGTGAGGGTCTGCAGGGCTACACCTGCCCTTTTGCACCACAAAAAGGCAATTCAACCATCTTTAGGCTAGTCTGAAGAAAAGGAGGACCAGGGGGGACAGGATAGCAATATTCCAGTGCTGGAGGGGCTGCCCCACAGAAGAGGCAGTCAAGCTCTTCTCCAAAGCGCCCGAAGGCAGGAGAAGAAGCAACGGATGGACACTAATCAAGGAGAGAAGCAGCCTAGAACTAAGGAGAAACTTCCTAACAGGGAGGACAATTAAGCAGCGGAACTACTTGCCTTCAGAAGTTGTGGGTGCTCCATCACTGGAGCTTTTGGGGAAGAAACTGGAGAACCGTTTGTCTGAAATGCTATAAGGGGTTGTCTGAGCAGGGGGCTGGACTAGAAGACCTCCAAAGTCCCTTCCAGCTCTATTCTATTCCATTCCATTCTATTCTATTCTATTCTATTCTATTCTATTCTATTCTATTCTATTCTATTCTATTCTATTCTATTCTATTCTATTCTATTCTATTTACTCCACTCCACTCCATACTCTATTCTATTCTATTCTATTCTATTCTATTCTATTCTATTCTATTCTATTCTATTCCTCCATTCCATTATTCTATTCTATTCTATTCTATTCTATTCTATTCTATTCTATTCTATTCTATTCTATTCTATTCTATTCCTCCATTCCATTATTCTATTCTATTCTATTCTATTCTATTCTATTCTATTCTATTCTATTCCATTCCATTCCATTCCATTCCATTCCATTCCATTCTATTCCATTCTATTCTATTCTATTCTATTCTATTCTTCTATTCTATTCTATTCTATTCTATTCTATTCTATTCTATTCTATTCTATTCTATTCTATTCTATTCTATTCTATTCTATTCCATTCCATTCCATTCCATTCTATTCTATTCTATTCTATTCTATTCTATTCTATTCTATTCTATTCTATTATTCTATTCTATTCTATTCTATTCTATTCCATTCCATTCCATTCCATTCCGTTCCGTTCCGTTCCGTTCCGTTCCGTTCCGTTCCGTTCCATTCCATTCTATTCTATTCTATTCTATTCTATTCTATTCTATTCTATTCTATTCTATTCTATTCTATTATTCTATTCTATTCTATTCTATTCTATTCCATTCCATTCCATTCCATTCCATTCCATTCCATTCCATTCCATTCCATTCCATTCTATTCTATTCTATTCTATTCTATTCTATTCTATTCTATTCTATTCTATTCTTCTATTCTATTCTATTCTATTCTATTCTATTCTATTCTATTCTATTCTATTCTATTCTATTCTATTCTTCTATTCTATTCCATTCCATTCCATTCCATTCCATTCCATTCCATTCCATTCCATTCCATTCTATTCTATTCTATTCTATTCTATTCTATTCTATTCTATTCTATTCTATTCTTCTATTCTATTCTATTCTATTCTATTCTATTCTATTCTATTCTATTCTATTCTATTCTATTCTATTCTACTCTACTCTACTCCTGTTCTATTCTATTCTATTCTATTCTATTCTATTCTATTCTATTCTATTCTATTCTATTCTATTCTATTCTATTCTATTCTACTCTACTCTACTCCTGTTCTATTCTATTCTATTCTTTCATTCCATTCCATATATCCTATTCCATTCCACACCGTATTTTCTATTCTATTCTATTCTATTCTATTCTATTCTATTCTATTCTATTCTATTCTATTCTATTCTATTCTATTCTATTCTATTCTATTCTATTCTACATTTTCTTTTCCTATTCTATTCTATTCTGTTCTGTTCTGTTCTGTTCTGTTCTGTTCTGTTCTGTTCTGTTCTATTCTATTCTATTCATCTTAAACCTAAAGGTGGTTTTCCAAAAGGCAACTGGATGTTCTTGGGTTTTATTTTTCTTTGCAAATGTTTCGCTTCTCATCAAAATGTTTCTCTTCTCATCCAAGGGTTAGTACCACTTTACAAGGCCTTGGTAAGGCCCCACTTGGAATATTGCATCCAGTTTTGGTCACCAAGATATAAGAAAGATGTTGAGTGCCGAGAAGAGCAACAAAGATGATTGAGGGACTGGAGGCTAAAACATAGGAGGAACGGTTGCTGGAATTGGGGATGTCTAGTTTAACGAAGAGAAGGATGAGGGGGGACATGATAGAAGTCTTCCAATATTTGAGGGGCTGCCACAAGGAAGAGGGGGTTCAGCCTATTCTGCAAAGCCCCTGAAGGCAGGGCAAGAAGCAACAGATGGAAACTAGTCAAGGAGAGGAGCAACCTAGAACTAAGGAGAAACTTCCTGACAGTTAGAACAATTAACCGGTGGAACTACCTGCCTCCAGAAGCTGTGAATGCTCCAACACTGGAAGTTTTTTGAGAAGAGACTGGACAGCCCAGCAACTGACTCATATTTACAACGGTTGCATTGTGTTAATTGCAGATGCAATTTTCAGGCTGATGTCCCAAACAGATCAGATGGATTCCACTCGGCAGGACGTGCTGTGATACACACATACACGCACGCGCGCACACACACACATTCTGATTGATTGAGTATAATATTGATTGATTGACTGATGATAATTAATAAATGTAATAAATAAATATAAAGATGCATATTTATCATAAATAAATATAAAGGTGTATTTATAAATATTGCTTATAAAGATCGTAAGTATGAAGATTGATCGACTATAACTGAACGCTTATAAGATTGATTAGATTAGAAGGCAAGCTGCAAGGTCCCCTTA